>JAOYRR010000420.1:0-312832 GCA_038994665.1 Podotricha telesiphe | reverse complement strand
AATAATTGAAATACAAAGCGTAAAATCCAAAGACTGTAGAACACTACTGATGCCACTGTCTCCTTAATTATTTGCGTCAGTGGAAGCATAACATGTGCCTAATTGAATCATAATACGTGTAAATTACTCGTACTTTACCTTGGTTTGTATTTATAGTAGGAATAAATTGAAAGCTTTCCGTTTAGATAATGCTGTTAAAGATAAAAGAGCTACCTGTAAATTATTTTTATTATTATAACTCAATTGTAATAAGCGTATAGACATATATATATATAAAGAAAACGTATAAAATTTGAACGCAGAGGGATGTGAACACGCGCCTCTTGAAAACCGTTCAAGCGCTCTTACCGCTAAGCCATGCATTCTACATCCAGCTACGTCGAAATTCTCATACGCTTATTACGACTTATATGTGATGCATCTCTGTAGATTATTTTTGTGAAGCGAATAGGCTTTTCATCGTATGTACATCTGTATGTTTAGCTCGTTTAGAACATTCAAAAATTTTAACATGATTCAAATAATGTTAAAATTTTTATACATTTCTAAATATTTTTTTCCAGTTCTACACTTTTTCGCGAATAACAGAGTAGTAAGAGAGAACCTGGTCTCTTTGACATTCCATGCTCCACATTCCGCTCGTATTTGAGATATTACTTGTTGGGTCTTGTTCACAGAGCGAAGAAATAAAAATAATTAAATAAGAATCATTCTACCGAGAGGCATCGAACCCTCAACCAATCGCGATAACATACAAATACTGGCCACGATGGCTATTTAATAAATAGTTTTCTTGTAAAACACATTTAGTTATCGATCCAGCATACTTTCAATGGCTGAAAAGTGAGCGTCAGTGACTTATCAATTTACTTTCTTCAAATAATGCGAAATAATGTTAAAATCGTAATTGAAATGAAACAGGTGTTTCTCCATTTGAGTTTAGTAAAGTGCAGCAGATTTACCACCTCCCACATAATGTCAGTAGAATTTCGTGGGAAGAGTTTTATGTGAATTGAAAGGTATAAAACTCGTTATTCTACTCGCATTTAGTCATAGACATCAAGGCTTACACTATGGAAATATTGTATTACTATTAGTTCCGGATACGTGTGCAAAGTGTAAAACAAATTCGTCGGTAAGAAGATCAAAATAGTGTTGCAAGTTTTTCATACATTGATTAATTAGTAGGATGACAGATAGATACATATATAATACATAAAACATACAAAAGTACGTTAATATAATATAATTTAAACTCTATATAGAAATAATGTCTATATACCTTATATTCAATATTAACAAGAAATAAAATTCCTGCTATTTCTATTAGCAACTGCAAATGAACGGGAACAGCTTGTAAAGAAATACTAGGACAGAACTCGCAGGTAATAACAGTTCGAGCATCAGTTCGAATGTCAAAGGAGCTAGAATTCATTAG
Organism: Podotricha telesiphe; assembly: GCA_038994665.1. NCBI lineage: Eukaryota > Metazoa > Arthropoda > Insecta > Lepidoptera > Nymphalidae > Podotricha > Podotricha telesiphe. Next base: position 311,394 of record JAOYRR010000420.1, on the reverse strand, counting down.
AGGTACGAGGAATGTCGTAGAATTATAAAATATAGGTAGTTAGGTACCATACAAGAAGGTGCGATACATTAATATGAAAGAATGTGTATTCATTAAACAATTTTCATATATTATATTACTTTTTATTAAGTTAAAAATCCATCCCAGTCATCCAGTCCACGTTGAGGCCAACGTGGCGCTGTGGCACTGTGTGGGATTTTTTAACCCTGTACCTAAAACAAAGCGCGGCGTTTATTACCGCACAAAAAGCAGAGTCTTAAATCATTATTATTATTATTACACAAAACGCGATATTGGGCTCAAGCCTTACCCCATACCCCAATGAAAGCATTGACAGTGTCCAATTGCAAATTTGATCTTTGTAGGTTCAATTCCCATTTGGTGGGATCATCCGCTCTGGAACGACAAAGCGCGGCGATGAGTTCAGAAATCTAACGCACGCAATATTTCGATTGATTTGTTGATGATTTGGGCGGAAGTGGAGAACGGTGTGTGCGGGATTAGCCGTGAAGTTGAAAAAAATATATATTTAGTGAAAAATAGACAAAGCAATACGATAGAACTAGTATAGTGAAATTGCAATTTTGAATACGACGTACTAATTGATCACCAGATAGCTTAGCTATATTGAGACTCGAGACGTAGCTTTGTAGCTGCAGCTAATGAAACCTAGGAACTGAGATTTATTCATCGTATCTATCAAAGAGGCTGGCTCATTAAATATCTGAGGTAACCTTAGGTAAGGACCAATTCACATTAAGGTAAAATATTTTTAATATTTTGATACTTTTTTAATATAAATATAAGTTAAACATATGTTTTTTTTTTGCAGCTTCACGTTTTTCCCCGCATAGTACCCACCCTGGGTAGTCAGCGAGAGCCTAGTGTCAAGACATTTCTTTCTCCACCTTTTGCCCGAAATTTTTGTGTTGAGGGGCGGAAATCGGCGCCGCGCTTTCGCGCGTCTTAGGTAACGGAGCGGGAAAATGAAAATATTATTAATATAACCGTTCCCACGAGTGCAAATTTAACCCGTTATGTTAAAATTTGATTATGAAATCAATAATTAACTTGGTAAATTTTTAAAGAAATGGAAAGAATTTGTTTCTTATTTTAATTTGTTATTTTTAACTTATTATAATATTTGGCCTAATATTTATTCAATTTGAAAACTAAATTATAATATATATTCGATATAAAGGCCATCGTGGCGCAGTGTGACAGCGTTTGACCGTATATGCGATGGTTCTGGGTTCAATCCCGACTAGAGTGATTATATTGAAATTGTTTTCATACTCGGCTGTGGTGACAAGACAAAGCATGGCGTTGAGCTCCGCCATTCAACACGCAATGTCTCGTTTTCGGCCGAAAAGTGGAGAACGGAATGCAACTAGATTTAAAAATATATATAAATTTTACAGTAATGTTTTTTTTTACATTTAATCAGCATTTTGTTGATTACTTTACGCTTTCGAAACTACATAGTTTGTTCGAGAACCGCACTAGACCTAATGAAGCAGCAGACTTCAAATAATTGAAAGAAGATGCTTTCTAAACTTTTAATTAAAATAGATGTCAAGAGTTTTCAATTGTTCATTTCTAAATCCAAGTTACTTTTTATTTTTTGTTTACGTTTTGTGAAAAATCTGTACAGATTTTCAGATTTGCAATTTACTCTAACTTTTTCTTAGGTTTATTAATAATCTAATGATAAATATTATTCTCTTTTTGTTGCTGTTTAAAGATATATCGTGTTGAATGTTAGAGATATATAGAAAAACTTTATTACCCACAAAGACAATACAAGGAACAGTACACAACATTTGATAAGTAGTACAGAGTGTGCAAAGGTGGTCTTATTGCTGGTAGCCATCTCTGCCAGACACCCTTTGGGACAAGCATGGTCTTAACTTGTACGAGTAAGTGAAAGTAAAAAAAAAAAAAATTAAAATATGTAAAAAAAAAACAAATTATTGACTTATTCTTTGCGTACCGAACTAGATATCACTTACATAAGTAAATAAATAAAAAGTAATACATAAAACAGTAAATGTAAAATGTAAATATTTGAATATACATAAATATATAATTAAATAATAAATACACTTATATTGTACATAAGAAGGCATAAAATCAAAAATAAAGACACTATGTTACGCATTATATATTGTAACTATGGATTGTAATGGGATTTGAATGTATTTTCCTTTAGCTACACGCTTTTTTTCATAGCCGGGCAGTCTTACAGAAGCCAGTGTGAAAATACTTGGTTCTTCTCTTAAAGATATACTGAGAAGAACTGGTGTCATTAACGGGTTTTACGATTGATTGAAGCCATTGTGGCGACTTGTGCGCGATGCGCGATGATTGTGGATTCTGATCCCACTATTTGAATGATTATATTAGAATTATGTTAATTTCTACGGTCTGGTGAGACGATAAAGCGCGGTGACGATTTCCGCCCCTCAACATGAATTCGAACGCATTGTCTTGATACTAGGTTCTTTCTGACTAACCTGCTATGCACGAAAAAGTGTGAAACTGAAAAAAAATAAAAAATCGAGTATTATGAATTGCAATTTCAACAATCAACCCACTATAAGTTATGAGACTTTCAAACAAATATTATTATTGTCTCATATATGATATCATATTTACGATTTTTTTTTTTATTTTATTTAACTAAATAATAAGAATATGTATCCATTGAACATAATTACGTTAAAGAAACGTTAACTTATGTTAAAGTATATACTTTTTTGTCTTATAACCTACAAATTGTTCTAACATCCTATTTCAAAATTAAACTAAAATATAAAGTTACTAAAACTTGATATTGTCACACTTTTAGAAGACATTTAACGGCTTGTCCTTTGTTTTGAAAGAAACGACCGCCCTTTGATATTTGAGACTCGAGTTAACGAGGTGAAAAAAAAAAGTGGAAAATGTACAAATTATGAAAGTGTACACGTGCTTACTAAAAAATGATATAATAATTGCTTGTTTTTTTATTTTATTTGGCACTTTACAAATTATATTGCTTAGTTGTTTTGTCGTTAACTCACTTTTCCCGAACAGTACTGTCAAAATAGACCGTAAAACAGGTTTCCCAGTCTACTCAGTTAGGCGGAGAAAACCGCGAAGCTAAAAAAAGATTAGTACAAAATCCCAGCCTTTAATTTTATCTTATTTGTGATTTTTTTACTTTTCATTAGAATTTTTTTATCGATCCACAACTTTTTTCGCGCTTAGATAGAGACACCTACACTACACTCCGTTCTCCATTTTCCGCCCGAATCCGAGACGTTTTGAGTGGCAAGGCTCAACGCCGTCTTGTCTGGTGACCAGAGATGGGATGTGTCAAAAAATTGTCGTTCCTCTGAGTGGGAATCGAACCTACAATCATCGCGTATACAGCCAAACGCTTTCACACTACGTCAATAGCCTCAATCTAACCTATTTATAATTATAGCAATTTTAAAAATAGATACCGGTTAGACGATATTTATCTTGCTGAAACTGACTTAATCACTGTTTTTAGTGAAAATAACTTAACCTTGAACAAAGTTTGTGACACCCACGCTTAGAAGCGTATGAAGTAACTAAAAATATATTCATGTTCTATTTATAATTGAGTAAAATTTTTTTATACGTTTTCTAAAAATATGTTTGTTAATTTTCCAAGTGTATAAATAACGCTTTAAAATGCTAATAACGAGGCTACTAGTCAAAATTAACGACTTTAACAAGACAATATTTAATTTGTTTCATGAATAAAATTGCTTCCCCTATTAATAGCAGTTCAAAAAGTTAAGATTTTACAGAAGCTTTTAATGTCTAACTCATTTACACGTTACGTAATTTTTTTTAATTCTTAAGCAATATTTTGCAGTTTTTCTTAACGCTGAATATAATATCGCTTTACAAATAACAAATGAGAGTTTCAAAGTGATTTGATATCGATTTTATTCGCTATCCTTTGCTTATATTTTTCATGAATAGCATTGAATAGAATAGAAGAGGTATGTAAATGAAAACGTTGCATCAGGAAGTCAGATACATAAAGTGAATTGAACAGACTGTGTTCGAATAAAATTATGAATGTATTAAATCTTATTCAAATTGTATTCTAAGACAAGATCTATTCTTTTTTTTTATTTTTCAACATAACATACACTTTGAATATATTCTTCATTGAATGTATTTACTAGCTGTGATCGTGACTTTGTCCGCGTGGAATTCTTAAATAAAACCTAAGTTACTACTCATTACATCAGCTATCTGCCATTGAAAGTCACGCCAAAATCGGTCCAGCGGTCCAGAGATTAGCCGGAACAAAGAGACAGACGGAGAGACAAAAATTGTATTTTATTTATATGTATAATTCGGGAGTGCATGTCTCAAGCTACACTTACACGAGCGGGCAGTCATTGATGCACGTACAAAAATATATAAATTTACGATGCTTTCAGTTCATTACATTTTTATGTAATTTGGTTATTGTACCTTCTTATGGTTTTTAATATTCATTTAAGTTCAATTTTTACTGTTTTATTATAGTATGTCTATACTATAGATATATTATAATAAAAAAGTAAAAATGTTTATCTGTACTGTTATTACGAAAATTTAGGCGGATCTAAAAATAGTAATAGTAATTTCAGCATTCAATATTCAAGTCTCGAATTCGGGTGTAATGCTGAGTGTGCCTAGGTCCTATTTGCCGAGAGAAAAAGTTTGTAGCTGAAACAAAATTACAGTCTGATGTGAAAGACTTAGGGACAAAAAAATTGTACTGTTAAGAAATTAATTATAATTTTGGGTCAGTTTCAATTTCAACATAAATATAAAAAAACATAAATGGAAGTAATCCATACTAATATTATAAATGCGAAATTAGCACTGTTTATCTGTCTGTGACGTCAACACGGCTAACCCATTGGAGTTTTTCCAGGAAAATACGAAACAGCTATAGTTCAAGAGGACGAATGTGCGAGCGGGTCGCTATTATATACTATATGTTCAAAATCATTGTGCACGTCTGTTTGTTCTGAAACTAAATGTCAAACCCTCTACTGACGATATCAATGACAGCTGAGTCCCATAGAAACTTGCGAGTAACAAAGACGTTACACTCTCTGAAATATTTATATCATATGATATATTGTATATACCAAACTTTGTTTTTAACCGCCAAAAAAAATGGAGGAGGTTCAATTCGATACGTTTATTATTTTTTATGTTAGACCACGCATAACTTATAAGTTACAGAGTAGACTAATATTAAGAAATTCTGTTTTAAACGGATATGGTATCTATCGAAGTAGGTTCAATAATTTTTTTAACAAAAATTCTAGCCTTAAAGATAGAAAAATAGGGCATTTTTAGGTTCATATTTGAGTAGCTAAGTAATTTCATAATAAAAATAATGTGGTGACTTCCAAGCTTGCGCAGTTTATAGAAAATATAGCATTTTTTAAAAAAAATATTATATTAAACAGCAGCTTCAGTTTTCTTCCGCATAACCAAGTAGCCGCAGTGAACATAGTACCAAGACAGTAGCCTTAATATTTTGAAACTTAAAATATAATCAATTATTCCTCGAGTAGGTAAGGAACCCACAACCAATCGTGTCGCAAAAACGGTACGGAAATATTGTCAAATGCGAACATATCCTCCTACTAGAGATCGAACTCATACTCAAATCAAATCAAAATATTTTTTATTTAAATAGGATATTGCAAGCACTTTTGAATCATCAATTAATATAAGAAGTTCAGTATTGTCAGTATCGAAAGCTACCATGGGCTCGAAAGGCAGTTCTGCTGCGAAGAGACGGCAAGTTGTTGAGTTTCACATTTGTTCTTTTTGGCTGTCTACCTGCGCCACAAAAAAAGCTGTTAATACGAGTATAATATTGCAATGTCATAGGAAAATCTAATTGATGTTTAAATAATTTTGTGTTACAAAGATAGAAATTATCATTATATTAATACAGGTATATGATTTTGTAACACATGTTGAAAGTGTAATGTTTCTGTATGTGTAAAATGTTAAAAACAGTGGCACACATAAATTGGATAATAGTCCGTAGAGGGTTTATATAAAATAATCTTTACATAAAACTTTAAAGAAACATTTAACTTTAAAAATAAATTTAAACAATGTTCTTTGTATAGATAAATCTTTAAAAAATATATACAAATTTTTGACACAATTATTTTACAATATCGTTAATTAAATGTTATACAAAAGCCTTTTACAAAATGAGCTTTCTAATTAACATAATTCCATTACATAAAGCTTCACAATATTGGTACAACTTTTTATAAGAAAACAATTTACAAGGCCACATTACAATTTATATATATATCCTTTTATACAAAGTTGTAAAATTTGAAATTTTGTGTTCGCCATAAAATTGTCTTAATAGAATTGAATTGAGACCTTCAACGGACAATCGTACAGTATAAAAATAAGAACCGTATTTATTTTTTTGTATCACAAGTGGTCTGATTTTGATTTGGCTTTTGTAAATACAATATTTTTTACTATAAATTTAGTTTTATTTTGGTAACTGATGGATACTAGACAATATCTACTTACTTCACGACAAGTCACTACATACTTCAACAATAACTACATATAAAATTGTAATCTATATCTATCTATACATATAATAAAAATATAACTGATGGCATGTATTGGGAGCATTTATCAGTATAATAGAACTCAAAAAAAATGATTTTTAATTTTATTTTTTGTTTTTCTATTTATCTGTTTGTCTATTCTGTTTGTGTACATTAATCTCAGAAACGGCTTAACCTATTTGAATGCAATATTTTTATTGTATTATGGTCATTTTCCGTTAACATTTAGTGTTTATTTCATTTGAATTGGTTAATAAACAACTATTTAAATTATAAATTTAAACAAAGTTTGTGATTTAATCGAGAACGCGGCAGTTGGAAAAACTAAATAGTTTAGTCATGTAGTTTAACGCAGGCGAAGCCGCGAGGTGTCGCCAGTAATAAATAATCCTATAGATGGTATATTCATACTGTATATTTACTATAGACTTAGAAAACTGTAGACTAATTCTAACTCGCAACTTCTTTTGGGTGAAACTTCTGTAGTTTCGACTATTATACGTAAAACATGTCTGACAGTTCCATAGTGAGTACTGGAGTTGTTTTATAAAAAAAAAATTTTACCTCATTCCAGGGTAGTCATTGAGCACATAGTGTCAAGACTCAAGACAACACAAGGCAATCCACTTTTCCACTTCGAATTCGAGACATTGCTTATTGCAGGCAATTGCAATTTAAATATTACCCTAGTGGGAATCGAACACACAACTAATCGCGTTTACAGTCAAAGATTGCCCCACTGTACCTCGATGGCCTTAATAAATATTGGTTGATAATAAACGTTTAAAATAATAAAATTAATGCCAAATCAATTGTTACAAGCAGTAAAACAGCTTCCCAATGAAACTAAAATACCTGATAATAATTTAAAAATAAATACGAACGAGACGAAGTACTAATAATTCATATTTCAAAAGATCCTGACAATATATCTCGCGTCTATTTATATCAACCCTCTAAAAGTGGGCCAAGGTCGGCCTTAAGTAGGTTACTTTGGTATTGAACTTGGGGGAAGCGTCCCATAATAAAATATATTTTCGATTCAATTGACATTTTAATGTCACGATAAAAAGATTTAAATCGTATTTTTTTTGTTTTTTATTTTATATATTTCACGAAGCTTTATCTTATTATTTGTGGCTGAGATCGGCCATATACGAGATTGTTGTAAGTTGGATCCGCTCTCGGAGAATTGAATGTTTTTAAAATTTGTCTGGTAACATATAGCGGGGCGTTGAGTCCCGCTGCTCAATATGTAATGTCGAAAGTGGAGAACGAATGTCTTGACACGAGGTTCTCTCTGCCTACTCTGCTATGCTGAAAAAACGTATTCAAATTGATATGTAATTCGTATTGATATGTTTCTTCTTCTACTTCGGCTTCTTTCGCCAAAGATTGCGTGTAAAGTAGTTTTTAAAATGTTTTATTGAATTAATTATATTTTTACCTTTTTATAATTTATTATATTAGCCCATCTATCTATAACTATTAAATTTATCAAAATCACACCTTAAAATAATATTATATACTTAATGGTGACAAAATTAATTTCACATACATATATATAATACATATTTGAAAATCCTTGAAAGTTTAATTTAACATGTGTAAAATTCTCGATAATCAAGGGTCTATTCTGACTATAGGCAGTTCTTTTATACTGAACTAGCTGTGCCCGTGACTTCATCCGCGTGGATTTCTAAAATAAAAGCAGCCTAAGTTACACTTTACTACATCGAATATCCAGCCAGCAAAAGTTTCGACAAAATCAGCTGTTTCAGAGATTAGCCGAAATAAACAGACAAACAAAAGCTATAAAAATGGTTATTTGGTATATGTACCATGTATACATACATATGTATTTAGTTAAAAATACGGTTATTTTAAAATTTTAAACTTATATAAACAGACATTCCAATTTTATTTATGTGTATAATTGTGTAATTTTCTTTAAAAATTTATTAACGCATTATCTAAACCGATAAATATATGAAAACAATTAAGGAATAATGTTTTTAAATCAAGTCCATATTAAGACTGAATCAATGTTAGTGAAAATTATAGACGTATAACGTGAAAAAGTAATTTTGATATTTCCTATTAAAATGATTTGTGATTTACACGCAGATTCGAAACTGTTGTGATTCTTTGATGTGATTGGTGATACTCACACATTTTAGATAAAAAAAATATACTGGAAACTTATAAAAAAAAATAACTGTAGTCAAAAATGAGATGTTATGAACAAAATTTAATTGACTACAGCTTGGCAGATTCTAAAAGGCGCAAGTTTGATTCATACTACGTTAAAATTTTTATTCCCATCCAAAACAATTTTTGTTATCCTAGTTGTGTGATTGGCCCTAAAAAATATTAAAATGCTACATTAATAAATAGCATTCGCTCTAGCCAAATAATTATTCGTAAATAAATATAACCTTTGCTTAAACGAAATTTGTAAAAATCTCCGTACATGGATGATAACGGAAAAAGCTAAAAATCTTGACACATTAGGCGTCTACTATGAGGCCTTTTTAAATGTGATTTGATTTTGCTGATTAGTTTATATTTCCATATGTAATTTTATTATATATTTTCTAAAAAGGATGAAGCAAGGTGCAGTTCTGTGACTACAATAGACTGACCGGAAGTGCCACTTAATTCGTTAAAGGTTCTAAGAAAACTAGTACTGTAAATTGGCTTATACTGTTAAACTGTGTTAATTATATTATTATATTCAACCCCTCATGGACATTTGAACCTTTAATACTTATGAATAAAAAGTATTCAAAATATAGAAAATAGCACTTACCCAGTGATGAAGTTCACGATTTGCTTTAATTACCTTTTATAGATAGTTTTCAGCTTAATACTCTTTCCCGCATATAGAGCGCGGTAAGGAGAACTTAGTGTCAAGACACTCCGTCTCCATTTATGTGTATGAACTTGCGTATTTAGTGACGAAAGTCAACGAGGTTAGCGCTTTGTCATAGCGGAGCAAGGCATGGAACATGAAAATAATTTAAAATGTGATCATTCTCCGAGGGGAATCAAACTTAGCTTGGGATTGTTTTTATTATTTGCAATTATAGTTGAATCTGAAACCTTCGAGTACGATATATACCACTTAGCACTATAGTCTTCTTATTGTAGCTACATATTTACATAAGCTTCTAAAATGTTTGTTAGTATTAATATTCAAATATTCAAATCAACCTAAGGTAAAGGTAGGTAAAGTTCTCGAATTTTCGATTCTAGTCTAATGTAATATAGGTAACGAAATCACATTGGGAATAGTCTGTCTGTAATACAAATTATAGTATTAAAATAATATAGTTTAAGCAAATAATAATAACAATTTATTGAAATGAAACTATGAAATATATGCAACAAATGGTTGAACCGAATTTATTGCGTATATTTTGGTATTTCGAAATTATCATCATCTTGGTAAATATAAATTATATTCTATTATTATTATTATATTTATATTATAAGAGCAAAACCGCGGGCAACAGCTATTTTTAATATATAATAATGATTCTTTTTCTTCCTTGCAATTATCCCAGGATTAGATACATCCTGAGTGATTAGTCCAATGGCCCTCATACCCTGCTTCACGACATTCAGCCATCGCTTACTTGGGCGTTCGAGAGTTGTAACTCCAGGGACAAATATATCAAGGTATATTGTTCCGACATAGTTCCCACATACAATAAGCTGTACCTAATACCTTGTACGATGTTACAAGACTTGGCACGGTAGCCCTTGCCACTTAGTAAAATGTCCCTATGTCAATCTATTGCTAACATCGACTCCATGACTTCTATGTTCTATTCTCTAACAAGATATTTAGAAACAGTTGGAAGAAAAACTGCTCTTGCGATTTTAACTGTTATTATCATAATAATACAGTTGAATTTTTTGTGACCGCTCTCTCTCTCTCTCTCTCTCTAGTCTAGCTAGTCGAAACTAAACCTTAATAGACTGTAATAAGGTTGGATTTTATTAACATGATTTAATGTCATAAGTCTTTGTGTAATCATACTTTGCATTTTTATTTATATTGACTTTTGGCATTTTTTTGAGCCGTGTTTGATACAATCTTTAATCTAGTGGATACTTGATCGAAGGCCGAAACATCTTTTTTTTGAGCTCAACGCCCATTTTTGTCATACCGGAGAGAAAAAATGAAAACAATACAAATATATACATTCTCTGAAGTAAGAATCAAATCCACTACCACGAAGGCCACATAGTTCAATAATTTTTATTTGCTAACGAAAACTGCCCATCATCCTGAATAACTTTTACTAATAAAGCGTTTACTTATTTTTAAAATTTTTGAAAGTGTTATTCCCAGACTTAGGAAATTGAAAATAGACATATTTAGAGAACGTATAAAAATTTTAACGCAGCAGGATTTGACCGGTAAGCCATAAGCAGCATGGAACAACAAATATAAGTTGAAATAAGCGTATAAGAATTTTGACGTACCTGGGTGTAGAACACACGATCTTAAAACTAATTATAAAATTAATTTTCAGATTGTCGATGTACTAAAATATACTAATAGGAATTATCCTATTACTATATTTTAGTACATGAAACTTTAATTTCAGTCTCTTCATTGGAAAGGACTGAAATTAAAGTTTCAAATAATAAAATAAATGAACTGAACGCGTCAGCAGCAATTAGTATATTTTAGTAAATTGACGATCTTAAACTTAATTACAAGTAAAGTTACTTTAGGTTCTTAAGTAATTAGGTTAATTTTCTTTTTTGTGCTGAAACATTGTCTATCACAAGCCAAGGCATACTGTTATTATAAATGCGAAAATCTATCTGTCTGTGACGCTTTCACAGCTAAATAACCAGTCTGACTTGGATGGAATTTGGAATGAAAATAGATAAAGATCCAGAATCCAACAAAGCCTACTTTTTTTCAAAAATCAACCCCTAAAGGCATGAAATAAGGGATGAAAGTTTGTATGAGAGATCTAAACCGTTTGACCGATATCGATGAATTTTCTCAGGCTAAATTTTTTTTTTCAAAATCCTTTAAGGCTGAAATAGGGGATGAAAATTTATAAGAAATACTTAAACCTTTATTAATTGATATTATATAATAATAATTAATTAAATATGAAATATTAAAGCTTCTTACAAATAATATATATGCATTGAAGGACGGGATCGATTTAAGGCCGGATTATTTTGGAAGCCATTCGGTATTTAAGCTATTTTCGAGGACAATGACTTAACAATGGTTTGTGGGAATATGTATATTAATGATAAAAATGTGAAGAGGCCATCGGAGCGCGTATTGTAAACGCGATTGGTCGTTCCGAATAGAACCCACGTTCTATTCCCACTTGGGTCAATAATTACATTTCAATAACTTTCATATCTCTATTTTTGTAGGTACTTAATCCGTGGCGTTGAGTTCCGCCACTTAACATACAACATTATAGGCGAAATGTAGAAGGGAGTGAACGGGGTATTTCTGAGTAAAGGTACTATGTGGAAAAGTGTGAAGATGCTAAAAGAAATATACATTTCTTTTTATTTTAAAGTGTTATTTATTCACACACTTAGGAAATTGAAATATATATTTTTGATAATGTATAAAAATTTGAACGCGTGCCACTTGGAAACCGGCAACATATTTCGTTTCCAAGAGGTTTCATATTCCGTTGCGTTAAAAAAAATTTTATGCGTTTTTTAAAATATGATTTTTATTTAAGAAATATACATATTTTAACCCGACATGCTAAACATTTTACAATGTTGTTAGCAAATCTGAGTCAAACAGTTTCATTTAACACTTTAACTGCCATGTTGGCACCAATGCTTGACGGATATAGTATCCGTTAGGGCTATGTCAGTCCCTATTGACTCATGTAAACATATGAAATTCGATCTCAGGGAGCTGTCAAACCCATTTAGCGTGTTAGCGTTCTATTGAAATTGAATGACTATGCCCCAGATAAACTGAATATAGCTTGGGCTAACATTTTGACATTTTGACATTTAGACCTGGATACATACCTGGATATTTCAGGTTTTACTTGGAACAAAAAAATACGACCTAAGAAATTTCTTTAATTCCGTATTATATTTTTTCCGGCTTATATTTTATAATAATAATAAGCTTAGTTTATCCCCGTCTTAAGTTTCTAAGTTTCTTTGAAATTATATAAGAATTGAGTAAAATAATGTTTAACAACAATTCAACGACAAGTTTTCTGTACAATTTTACGGATTTCCGCAATGATGTTGAGTATGTTACCATTTGGTCAGATCTGTTTGGTCTACAGCGGACATTTTCAGTCATTACAATTTATTAGTTTTATTGTTTCTTTGTCTAATTTGTAAGTCTTGGTAAATCCGGTAGATTGTTATGTTCCACTTTTATCCATTCACTTCATGCTTGTTATCCCGTCTTCATTTTCTTTAGCTAAGAGCTAAACTCACACTTTAACAAGATGAGTGCAAAAGTTTGCTTCCTATATTAACGCTAGTATATAATTAAAAATTAAAGATTCAATGTACAAGTATGTACCTTTTTGTATGTATTGTTCCATAAGTGACGTCACTACTGTAGTTGGATAAATTTAATTGGATCAAAATGTCAAACTAATAGGTCCCGTAATAACGGGACATATTTTGTTCGCGGGAAAGATTAACAAATAATGGGATTTGTTGACCAATAATCAGCTAGCTTTGGCAATGTAACAATAACACTCAAATAACACACTAGTCTGGGTTTGTATCGGACCAACTAAGCAATCCCGTTGCAATTTAATCAAACCATTAGACTTGAGAAGATTGATTGGCTGGCTTCTTGGGAATTCTGTAAAAGTTATAACTCGCTGTTCAGTATATTCTCCCTTTCTATTTGTATGCCTATGCAAAATAACTTCTGTCTTGAAAAAAATCGCTTAAATTTGTGTAAATTGTTTTTGTAATTCGTCAATTTCCAATAGATACAACAACAATAATTTAAAACGTCAGGAATTCTTAATAATATACCTGACTTTTCTTATCTTAAGTTTGTGATTAACACTTAAAGATATTATCAAAATTGTGAAATCACGTCGAATGAAATGAAAATATCTCGTACACTAATAGTTATAAAATTCACGCAAACGAACTTACGGGTATCCTCCACTTCTTATAAATAAATTACAATTTGCAAGTAAAATTTACAAGTAAATAGAATCTAGAAAATATTAATATTTATAGATAAAGTCGATTAAATAAATGAAAAGAAAGCACCATATTGTGGCTACGCTGCGTTGTGACTTGCTTATATTAATTCCATAGAGCGCAGGTGGTCGTCTGTATACTCTATACGACAGAGTAATTGAATTGCAGTATAGACAATTTAGGATCCTTTATATATTTACTCATTGGTTGGTTGGTTCATGTTGAATATGGTATCGTAGCTAGTATTAGAGAGACTACTCGTACAAATCCAACGCTGGTAAATTATGAAATACCTTTAATTTATAATTATTTAAAAAAAAAAAGAAATTGAAAAACATTAAAAAAGAAAACGTTTATATTTTTTAACGCAACGGGATTCGATCCCGCGCTTCTTGGAGATCGATCATATTTATACGTTTTCTAAAAATAGTTTTCAATTTCCTAAATGTGTGAATAGCACTTTAAAAAATATATTCAAATAAACACTCAAATAGTCACTTTATTTTCCACTTTACACTTTAGTAACCGACAACTACATTAATTTTTAGTTTTTAAATAGTATTAAAAGATTTTACAATATCTATGTTAACATTTTTTTAATTTATTATGAAGTGAATTCACCTTACCCACTAAAACACCCATCACGCTGAAAAACTTTTGTTAAGGTATCATTCCTTATTTCTTATAGTTAAGCTAGCCCGTTATTGTTTTACGTAAGGTGTTTAAGTATTCAAATTCTTTCAGTAGTTCCGAAGACGTGTCCGTACAAATATTATGTTTTACTATTTTATTATATTATAAATAAATAAACATATATTTATAGATGTATAGAAAGATAGTAATTTGAGTGTTTTTCAAGTTTTATTTGTCTCTTAGGTATTCCAATCGCGCGTGTTCTTAGGTAGACATTCTGCCCAATTTTGTCACTCATTAGTGACCAAACCCGCGTCACACCTATTTTTATTAAGGCAGGAAAATAACTTAAAATCCACATTTTTATATACTTTAAGTAATTAGAAAATATTTTAGTACGAGGCCATTGTAGCGTACTAGCAGCGTCTTACTGTAAATGCGATTGGAGTGAAGAACGGAGTGTCTTGACACTAGGTTCTCTGTATCTACTATCAAAACTAACTACGGGAAAAAGGAAAACTGAGGAAGTGAATAATTAAAAAAATATTTTTAGAAATCTCTCTGTCCACTAAGCCAAGGCGGCTACATACGGCTTCAGTTAGAAAACTTTTACGGTATCCAAGAGGCGCGGGTCCGAATCCCGCTGCGTTCAAGTATTTATAAATTTTGTAAAAAAATATGTTTCTGTTTCCTAAGTGTAAAAATAACTATAAAAATGTTCAAAGCGAATAATTGGTTTTTTTAAATATGATAAGGCAATTTTGAGGCGTCACGTTATGAATGTAAATCTATTACCGGTTAGATTTTGACTCTTTAAATTATTTTCCAACACAAATCGCGGCGTTGAACTCCACTTAACACAGAATGTCTTTATTTCGGAAGAATTGAAGTTATTTATTTTTATTTACATTTGTATCCAGAATCCGTTCCACTTTCTGCCCAATTTCGAAATATTGCATGCTTAATTTCCCGGAACCCAATGCATTTTTTTATTCAAAGAAAATAATTCCAATATAACTAGTGCTAACTGGTACTCGACTGGGAATCGTGCCTAGAACCATCCTATTTACAATCAAGCAATAATGTTCTATATTAAAATATATGTATAAATTGTCAACAAAAACGGCTAAGTAAATGATTCATCGCACACACTACTAAAAGGCTATTTAGCTCAACCCAAACGTCCTGAAACAAAGTTACAAATGTTCATGAATTATTCATACGCGCTTCCAAACTGTTATGGAAGAAATATAAATCTTTCTAATATGTTGAAATTAGTTTTATTTGAGGTTGAGGACTTGTAACAAATTGTTTAATTAATTTTACAAGCATTTAACTTTACATAAAATATATATTAAAATGATTGTACTTGTTCCATATATCCATATAAAATATGGATTGTATATGTTAGTAGTATGGATTCGACTCCCATTCGGGCAAAATGATTGTATTAATATTATTTTTATACCTTCGCCCTAGGCACAAGACAAAACACGATGGTGATTTCCGCCACTAAATATGCAATGTCTGGGAATCGGGTAAGTGGAGAAAAGTGGAGTGTCTTGACACTAGGTTCTCTTTGAAAGTGAAGCTGAGAGAGTATATTAAATTATTAAGTGTAACGAATTGATTGCTTTATATTAAAAATATAAATGGACCAGTAAAACACGAATTTCTTAGAATCGTGTGTGTCGAACACATGTGTGTGTGTAATATTTATTTTATTTTTAATGTATTTGTAAATGCATTATAACAAAAATTATTGAACTTATGGATTCCTTCTCCATAACTAACTTCTTCATAACTAAATTCCATCTCCATAAATAACACCAACTATATAAACTTAGTTTTACTAATGAATTATTTTTACCTATTGGTAAATTTGATGTTTGAGGATTAAATCTGATAGACGCTGAATAAATATTATGTAAAACATATGTAGTTTTTTAAAAGTAGACCTATATGTTTACAATTTACATCCCATTATTACTACACGTCCAAATGCTCTAACCGCGAAGCCATACGTTTGACGTAACGAATGGCTTAACGGTAAGAGAGCTGACGTGCTAACGGTTTTCAAGAAGCGCGTGTTCAAAACCCTCAACTTTAAAAATGAATAAAACATTATAAAATAATTGTGAAAAACATAGTTGAACAAGTTTTATTGTTTAAAACAACATCTAGAAGTGCATATCCGTATGAGAACTAACGCTCGTCATGAATAATACATTGTAAATGTAACATACGTGAGATGATTACATTTGTTTGACACACAAATGCTTTTCATATTAGAATGTAGAACTAAAGATATGAATTTATATTGAAATGTCCTAAACAAATTTGTTGAAAACTAGATATAAGAGTCGGACGTGAAACGCTATTGGTTGTGGGTTCGATACCCACTCGAAGTAATGAATATATTTTAACTATTTTCATTTCTTTGCTCTGGTACCTAAAACAAAGCACGGCGTTGAGCTCCGCCACTCTATACGCAATGTCTTGATTTCGGTCTTGGCTCTTGACACTAGTTTCTTTCTGGTTACCCCGTTTCTGAAAATATTTATATCACATAAATGCGGGAAGAAGCGTGAAGCTGCAAAAAAACAGTCAGTTTATTTATTTTAATAACCAGATGGCTAGAGCAGGATGCGAATCTGGGCCTTCTGGATATGGTCGTATATCATATAAAAGCGACACCTATATTTCAATTCATTAGTAAACGATTAACATTAAATGAGTTAGGTTAGATTAAAAAACGTGCTTTCTAGTTGTCCTGGTCCACGAACACGAACAAACGAACAACGAAACATGTGAAAATTTTCAAGCCCTTTACATTTTTTATTGCGTTAATATAAGGTAAAGTTATTAGAAATATTTCAAACATTTATTAATGTAGTATTTTTGTATCATATATCAAAAGCAATGTTGTAATATTGAATAATGTGATTCAAGAAATAGATATTTTAGATTTTTTTAGCTTCACCCTATTGTCCGTTTGCGTGTTAAATGGCGGAACTCAACGCCGCGCTTTGTAATATCAAACATCATCATCACAACCATCGCGTATAGAGTCCAGACACTGTCACACTGCTCTCCATGGCCTCCTTTAGAAATCAACCTGTAATATATATGATAGAGAAGAAATATATTTATTGTATACTAACAAAATTTAAATAAATCTACTTTTAAATATATGTTTTTATTGATATGTTAGAAGTTTATTTTATTAAAAACCATTGAAGCTTAAATATTTTGAATATTACTATCTCCGTAGGTATGATGTAGATTTAATTCACGCTACCCCAACTCCACGACGATTGCGATATAAATTTTACCAATAAAAATAGGAGATATTTTTTGCAATAAACATTTCCCCACTTTTCAATGTTCAATTTGATAGGCACTAAGTTAAGTTTGCCAAAATATAATTGTATTAAACTTAAACAATAATCCTTCTTATAACGTCTCGTGCCATCCTTGGTGGCGCGTGACCTCCTTACGAAATCCCCAAAGGCCGGATGAAAGATTATCTGAGGCGACAACACTAGGACAAAACCCTTTGAAAGCTTTAACCTAGTTTTAAGTTGTATATTTTTACAGTATACAACTTAAATATAAGTAAGAAAAACGAAAAAACAAAAAAGAGAAATCTAGAGAAATTAACATCATCCTGGCTTATTCGGTACATAAAGAAATGTGATGTTTGTCAATTGAAAGAATTTTTTTAGACAGACTAGTAACCTTAGTAAATGTGAAAACATCTGTCTGTTTACGCGGCGGTTGTGGATTCAATCCCAATCAGGGTAATGTAATAATAATATTTTAATTATTTTAATTTCTCCGCATTGGTGGTATTATCCACTCAGTATGCATTGTCTCGGATTCGGGCGGAAAGTAGAGAACGGAGCCTGCTATGTGAGTAAAAAAGTGAAACCAAAAAATGTGAAGGCATTACGTTCAGTTACTCTTCAATATCTTAAGTGAAAATTAGAAAAAAATTAATTATTGACTTAAAAATGTATTAGAATACTTAAAATATTTTATTAATATGCATTAATAATAATTATTAATTTCTTTATTAAATTTCTTACACAAAAATACCAGGGATTAGTACATATAACTATAGGCAACTGCCTACCAGGAGATTCCTCTCTTCTCTTAAGCTAACAATAGAACAACCTTATAAAAACCTATAAAAACCTTAACTTAACCTATTATTTTTACAAAAGATACATGCTTAATTTTTTAACGTCAAATAATTTACCAATTTACCATTGAAATATATATTCTATTCTTAACAATATTGGTTTCGTTTATTTGCACATTTTGCATTACTGCAGCTTGTCTATCCAATCAGCTTATCCTATCTTTTAAAATATATTTTATGAATCGATATTGAAATTTAACATGTTTTTAAAAGCCTTAAAACTAAGTGATGTATCCATCTTATAATTTAAATTTTACACCCCTAAATATAGCATGGGATATATATTCAATTGTGTATTTATTCTATTATACAATGAATATGAAGTGGCTCGTACTGAATGCTATCAAATAAAGTTCTAGCCTATGGGGTGTTCGCTATTATATATTTATATGTCAGAAAAGCTTAAATTTAATTTTGCATATGTGCGACATTTCCTCAAATAGCGAGAGAAAACTGAAAAAATAAACGTGCTGTTGCAGTTATAAGCTTTGGGTGTGGAGTATTTTAAATTGTGGCATTTATATGAAACTAACTATAGTGGCCCTGTTACTGCGTTAAATTCACACATAGTATGTGTAATATTTATTGTATTCATTTATTATGTTTTAAATTAATTATTATGAAAAATATTGGCGTTTTGCACTCCCATACAAACAATCCTCTAACTCTTTAAAAAGGAGTTCATAATTTTTCCATCATTGTATCACACCGTGGTACACCAGCCAACCGGACAGAAGACGTCTCCCTCGAGACCTTCTACCTTCCCCCTCTCAAGATCCCTGTGCTGCCTCGGACATTGGTCGCTTAAATTGGGCGTCCTCTGAGTAATCAGGGGTTAAAAGCACATAGCTCATCTTTTCTATGACAACCATTTCCTCCTCGGGTTCTCCCGGTTCCACAACTCCATCAGCAGTCCAATAAGACCTAGTCCATTGAACCATTCTATCCTTGTGGGTGGCATTGCCCTCATGGATCAGAGGGCCTCACCCTGATATCGTTTCCCCTCTCTCTCGCTGAAAGAGAGTACAGAGAGAAAATCACACGTGACGTGACGTCCTTTATGTAAAGTATGTATGTATGTCAAGTAAAGATAACTTTGCAAATTTATATGCATGGTTATTTTAAATAATTATTTCTTTTAAGTTTTAGTCTTTTAAGAAAATTATAAATATTTTCGCTCTCTGTTTACGATATACGGAGTATTAAGAAAAGGTTGACTTTAGTTTTGTTTTCGGCTGCGCACTTTACTTTATCTTTACCATAGCAAAATAGGCAGAGAGAACCTAGTGTTTTGATACTTCTCTCTTCGGTTTCCGCCCATATTCTAGACATTGCGTATTAAATGTTGCATTGCGTATTAAATGTTGAGTTTTATTTAAATCCGCCCAGTAGTTCCAAAGATGTGCGCGTACAAACTGACAAACCGACCAACAAACAAGAACTGTAAGTAACATAAATTATATTTTCGTAAATATATTCAATGTACAGACACACTTTTTTAAATCCGACTTATTATCATTTTGGGTCCAAGTTTCAAGGTCAACAGGTGGTAAAAGGAATATAATAACGTTTGTTATTAGGTTTTACAATCATAGAGTTGAGTCAAACAAAGTTGCAGGCATCTACTAGTATATTATAAAAAAAGTTTCTACCTTTAATACATTAAAAGCAAATATACTCAGAAAGTAACAGAACATACTGTAAAATGACCTTTTATGAAAATGTATAACAAAGAATACAGAATGGGATATAATATCTCCATAGAACCTAAAAGAAGCCGTCGTTGGATTAGAATCCGGATAAACGTCTTCCTGTACGAGCTTGGTCTTTGATCCGCCTACAATTTGATTTTAAGTAAGTATAAAATATTTGTTTTCTTATAAGATATGAATAAAAGAGGTTTTTAGGTAAAAATAGAAAATTACGGCTGATGTTCCATTACAATTAGTCTCATATATTTGAATAACTGGTCTGTTTGTCTAGTGGTTGAGTTAAGTCGAAAGTTATGGGTTCAGGTCTGAAAGTTAAAAAGAGAGCAATGTTTGTGTCAGCCTTATAACAAAATAATATTTATAACTGAGACATATTTTTAGATAAAATTACTGTTATATTTATACATTGTATCTTTTAAATTCTACTAATGCCGCTATTAAAATACGTGCTAGAAATTAACTAGAGAGGCCGAGATCTTTTTAGGAACGAGGAGCAACAATGGGTTTGGTAGATGGACATTTTTATATACTATATAAGTGATACCATCGGGGCTTAGGACTGAATTAGAATTGGTTTCTTATGTATTTGACTATTTCCTCCTAAGTTAAAATTATTATTATTACAATCACTGTGAGTAATATCAGGTATTTGTTCATTTAACTCTATTTTCATATTTTCTTCTTCTTCTTAGTCATTCACTCTTGACAGAGTGGTCGTGGTTGATGATGATGCATTTTTACTAGATACAGCAGCTCTTGAGATGCGCCTCCACTTGTTGCGGTCCTTAGCGTCTCGGGGGTTTTGGACTATACAGGCTTGTGTTGTAGATTTTATAAGGTCCGTCCAACGCATAGACGATTGACCGCGTGATGGCTTGCCATCCACTTGTCCCTGAACAATAAGTTGCTCCATGGATTATTATTTTCATATAGTGTTCCTATTTTTAGCAACTCCATACGTGCTTAAATTTAGTGTTCGTAAATGTAATATTTCCAAAATATTACAATCACAAACTAAAGACTTTTAAAAATACACCCATGTCACTAAATGGGCAGAAAGCAGAAAAAACGGAATACTATATCACTATATCATCCCGAAAACTATGAAAGATGTGTAAAAATAAAATTAAAATCTTAAAGGACTGCTCCAGTTTCTTTCACAAACTCCATGGTTTATTAGAAACACGTGCCAGTAACTTACTTTATGTTGTTTATTTTCAATGTGAAAAAAATCTTTAGCACGAATCATAGCCTGAAAACAAATATGTAATTATTAGATAGATTTTGAATTGAATTTAGATTTCATAATTAAAATTTAAAGTAATAAGTTTTTAGTAAATAGATTTTCAAAAGTAATGATAATTTTCATGGATGAATCTGTTATATATAAATTTAAAGTTCGCCACCCAACAATCAATTTCTAAGTCTAATGGGCAGAAAGTACTCTACAGTATTAAGTCAATACTAGGTGATCTCTACTGACCGTATCTGACGTAAAAAGTTGATGACAGTAAACAGACAATATATGCATTCAAAAGCTATTTTTTAAACCATCTTTTACACTTTTTAAAGCTGGGGTTGCACAATAGTTCGTTCGTTTCCCTATTCTGCTAAGAAAAAGCTCATAATAATATAACAAGTTCAGAGTACTCATAGAGAACTATTAAAGAAATTTCAACCCTTATGAAGGCAGCTGGATTCGAAGTCATGGACGGTTTCCAAGAGACGCGGTTTCGAATCTCGCTGCGTTCAAATTTTTATATGTCTTCTAAAAATATGTTTTTCAGTTTCCTAAGTGTGTAACTTAACACTTTAAGAAATGTTAAAAATAGTTATATTCAAATTATTACATATATAAGTGCGGCCTTGATATCCGCTACTCAAACGTATGTCTTGGATTTGGGCGGAAAGGGTAAAGACTAGGTTCTCTCTGCCCACACAGCTGTTTATATTTTCCAAATAAACCAAGCGCTAAATTGATAAATTACTACACATGTTCATGTAAGTTGTACAGTAAATCTGTCGACATAAAAACTGTAATATACGGATGCACGAAACTGGCTCAGGATGAAATAGTAATAGGATTAAGGGATTTCCGTGGCGACGTTTCTAATGACACTGGGTTGCCTTAGACGTTGAATATTTCTTTTTGAACTGTTTTGCTTTTTCTGATTTTTAATTTTAGAACACGCATTGTTCCTTTTTTTTAATTTTAAAATGTAAGTCATCGAATAAAGGTTTGTGTTTACGCACACAAATGGACGGAGAAAGGGACAGACGGAGTGCAGAACGGAATAATTTGCCACTAAATACGCCAATCCCAAAACGGAAAGCTAATGTAAAAATAAAAAGTCAAAAAGCTAAACATATACAAATTTTTGCAACCCAAAGATTATTCTAAGGTTCTAAGTCTCTTTCAATTTCCTTAGTGTGGGAATAACACTTTAAAATTTAAAAAAATATATAAGTCAAAAAGCTATTCAATGTATACTCTTTTTATGCCCTTGAAAGTATTCACCCTCAATGTTACATATATGTACTTATGCAGGTATGTACTTCGTCACTTTTGTTGCCACGCTATTGTATGTACAAAGCTTTCGTCAAAGAACGCTTAAGTGCATGCCTATAGGAGCTTCCGAGGAATAAAAGATTTTTCTACAGTGTTTTCTTCGTGAACATGATTGATCCAGTAGGGTGTAACCTTTACCTCTAAAACTTATAATCTTCAATAGCGAGTGTGTATTTCAATAACATTTACTTTTGTATTAACCTACTAACTTAATTTTATTTTAGTAGTATGTTATAAAAATGGATGTAAATACTGAAAATGGGAATGGGAATGGGTCTTGAGAAAGTGGCTGAAGCATTTAGGGAAAAATTTAGTGTTTTATTGTAGAACCCACCTTGGTTTCACATCTTTTACTATATTTTAGTATAATATATAGTATGAACCCAAAAATACTATATTAGTACAAGCCCAAATCTTTTTTTAGTAACAAATAACATAACCGCGTTCCGGCGTCGATATATATTCAGCGTATTTTTATTCTTAATCCATACTATAATATAATGAATAAGAAAATAACACTGCCTGTTTGTGACGTCATCACGACCAAGCACTGAACCGATTGTGATGAAAATTTATACAAAGGTACTTGACGGGTTGGATGAAACTTTATACTTGACGGGAACATTAGCAACGTTTTTCTGCCAATTTTTTTTTAATTTTTAAAAGGAATTTCGTTGTTGTACGAAAAGGCCGCCGAAAATACAAAACAGTGTTCGAAGCCATGATCCAATAGTATCAATATAAAATACTAACGCTTGTGTTTGGAAAAAGACACAATTTTATTTTCTGTTGACATTAAAGTGTCTAGAAGACAAGTCAAGATAACGCAGTTGAAAAGTGTCCGGCATACGTCGTGGGTTCGATTCGCATTTAAGGATGGATATGTTAACATATAAATTATTTTAATTAACCCTTTAAAATCACAAAGTGTGGCGTTAGTAGAATAGAAAACGGAGTGTCGAAACACTGGGTTCTTAAGTAACTAAATGTGGCAGATGTGTGGCAATGAAAAATAAAAACACATATACTAGTCGACTTTAATTTTTTTATACTCACCTTCATATTTACCTAGAAACGCCAATACAAAGTTTAAATTTAACGAACCTGGTCTTTACCTAAAGTATATGAAACACTGTATTATTGAGATATCCCGAGTTTCTCCTTTAGCGATCTTCGGAACTTTCACAGTATAAAGTTTAACTCTAAGAGTAACTCGTGCTACGACCATTTCAACTGATATTACTTTAATACGACGCTTTGTTTTTGTTTTCCTAATTCAATTTCAATATCAAATAATGTGTATATATTATGTTCTTCTTATACATTAAATATATATATATATATATATGTGTGTGATGGGTGATTTTGTTTGATACACATATGCAGAAAGAGCTCAAAATTAGGGTTCTCTATTCCGTAAGTATATCATTAAAAACATTTTTAGCCAAAAGCCATTACACGTACAGAAATCCTAAAAATGAAACAAAAAAATATACAATATACAAAGGTTCTTATTGCCTATTGTGTAAACAATAATCGCTTCTAAATAACAAATACTATAGAAATAATTTACAATTCTGTCCTTCCACAGGACCGACCACGTGACTATCACGTGTCTATGAAATAGGCAGTGAGTGATAATGTCATCAACATTCTATAGGTGAAGGAAACCGCCTCAACTAATACTATAGACAAAGACTCATAACAAAGAAAGTTCAACTTTAATTCTGGTACACATAGAGTTCTTTATAATAGATTTTTATAAACCAATACACGTGATATCCCAAGTAATATTTTTAGTTTGATGGGATTTTAGACTTTATTACGTTATTGTAGAGGTTGATATTAGTGTAAAATAAAAATAAGCATGTCAGTCTATTTCAGACGTCAAATGAGTCGTGATACCGGAGCGTAGGTGGTAAAGAGAGGGGACAGTACAGAGTAAATTTTACTAAACTTGTACTGAAAATAGGTTATTCATTTGTTACTACAATTATTTAAAAAAATATTTTTTTATATTAAACTTGGCAGTCAAGCAGTCTCGGAATCGGAACTGCGTCAACTTGCAATGTTTTGAATCCCAAAACCAAGTGTCATGAAACTTCTCTTTTGAAAAAGTGTGGACCGTATTTATTTGAAAAGACATGGTTAGTGAAAGGTACTTTTTTAAATTAAAGTAATGTATATATAATTTTTAACATGTTTTAAAGTGATAAATTGATTGTTACCGGAACTCTACTAACTATAAACTAGGTCCTTGTCAAAGTTTTCTTTGCACCTTTAGCTTTTGTGAATTTAGATTAGCTTACACCTATTAATACTCTGTACAAAAACCAATTTCCTCGTTGTGGGGCTTGTCTCACTCGCCGCTGGTAGTATTCTCACGTGGTACAATTTGATCACAATTAAATTATAGCCTTACGTACCAATTAAAGGAACCAATTAGGCAGAATAATATTTCCCCTTGGTTATTATGGACATAATAAAGTTAATCTTGCTGAAGAATGTTTTTCATCTACACATAGCCGAGTAAGCTGAGAGAACCTAGACACTCTATTTCCCTATTCTCTACTTTCCTCCTAATCCGAGCTATTGCGTATTGAGTGGCGAAACCCAACCCTGCATTGTCTTGCCATCGGAGCGGAGAAATGACAATGATATAAATATATAATTTAAAATATATATTGCATATTTGACAGACAGAACCTACCTAGTGATGTTGTAACTTAACCCTGTATTTATATTATTTAAATGTAATCGTCTAAAAGAACGTAAATTAAATTCCATCACAATTCGTACCTGTGTTATTTTTCGACGCGTAAAATACGCTTTGTTCTAGCAACGTGTAACTTTATACAAAAATGTATATTACATAGTGTATATAAGATTTACTTAATAACATATACGAATGTATGTCTAATGTATTAGTATGAAAATTATTTGTTTTCTGTACTAAAGTTTCTTCTTCACGTATTAATTTAGTTATTTATTATTATTTGAGTCGATACCTAACTTTACGTCTAAGAGATAGCCAAAAAACCCCCTAATAATAATGCAACAAGTATATCTTGGAGACATTATTATACAATAGTAGTTGCTATTCATTGTATGCTGTTTTATACTTATAAACGTATAGCATGCGTTAAACTTTGCCTATTTCGTACAGGATGGGAGAAAAAGTTAAATTAAAAAATTGTAATTGTTTATGGCCTTTTGATACTGTTCATAAAGTATATATACGTTCCATTATAATCAGCATTTGTTTGCATAAAATAAAAAAGTATTATGTGTTTTTGAAAGGTTATTTTTATTGACGCATTAAATAAATACATAAATATAACACTACTTTACAAATCGCACCTTGAAAGTGAAGCGAATTTCTTACATTGAATACGTCAAATTTATTGTAGACAAATTTGCCTCCTACCATACGGAGATGAGTCAATGAGACAGTACTTAAAATTAATTAAAATCAAAAATCTTTTTTTTGGAACCAAGCTTTTATTAAAACGCGAATTTTGGTAAAAACTACTTTTTACTTATTTTTATTTTCATTTACTTTTTTACTTTTTCTAACTACTCTCAGCAAGCCTCTTCTATTTAAAACCCATATAAATTAAATTAAATAGAATAATTAGTTTAGAATGTTACGTAACTTACCACGCATTGTCATCTAAACTAAACGTTTACTCAATCAGTTGAAGGTATTTGCTTCAAAATTGAGGTGCAAGATTCCAACCACCCAAACATACATATATTGCAAGTCAAATAAAAGCTTGTAAAATGAATTAAGATGTAATATTTTGGACTCTATTAGGACTATATTTTTAAAGCGGTTATAGTAGAAACTCATTACAATGACAAAATAATATTTGTAAGACAAAACTACAATGCATCGTTAGTAGTTATAATTAAGCAAACAGAAGTGTAAATAAGATATATATATTTTTACACATTTTGATATGACACTATTTTTAATATAGGATTAATCATGTATATTATTAGTATACTTAGTATACTTTCTACCACCTAGGACCCTTTTTTCTTTTTTTTTTACGTGAGGAAATCCTTTACGGATACCCGCCCGATTGGGGACTCGGACGCGGTTATGTGGGACTCCGGACCGGCAGATATGGGCCGTCCGTTTACCCACTAAAACCTCACGGTGCTCCTCCTCCACCGCCATTGGCCAGGGCCACGGGAACTACAATCTTCCATGAACCCAGTTGGATCACCTAGGACCCTGCAAAACTTTGAAGACTCAAACCTTCCACACCAGAGAGCAAGATACAGTCTGCTTATAGTACAGTACGCGAGGAAACTAAGAAATCGTTGGTGGTAATTTGGTATAATTAATATATTAATATTATACTAGTATTAACTCACAGACGAATGCCACCTAAGTGACCACTGACTACTGTAAAGTGTTCGAAACGTCGGGTTTTCTCCTCTTTTTCCCGCTATCTGAGATTGTTCCACATTTCTCCCTTTCTCTTAGTCAGTTAACATTTTCAACGCGTTTCTCTGTTTTCCTCATTTTTCTATGTATAACTCCGTTCTCTTCATTTTATGAGTTTTCTCCAGATTACTCCATTCTCTTCGTTTTTCTCTGTGTTCACAGTAGTAAATAATTCAATATTTGTAAAATTATTATCAGTCTTTTTATCTATTACCAATACCAAACTTGCCAGAGATTAAATATTAATAAAAAGTAAGAAAATATAAAAAAATTAAAAATTGCATTCATAATTATGAGTATAAAAAAAGTTATTTGGCAGCGGTGGGATTCGAACCCACGCCTCCGAAGAGACTGGTGCCTTAAACCAGCGCCTTAGACCGCTCGGCCACGCTACCACATAGCAAATTCTGTACAAAAGTGATTCTGGTATTTTAAAATATATTACACTCATATTATTTTTAACTAGACACGCATCCTCGTGTGCAATACTTCCTACTGTAAGATATTACGCGAACTATTTGAACCAATTTTAAATCTTTCATAACTCAAAACTATTTGAAATATAGAAAAGAAACGAGCTTTAATTTTTTTTTTCTTGATTACGATATTCCTTTTAATGTATATACATATAAATCATCACCAAATAGCTTAGAAAATCACTGTAAAATCACAATAATCAAAATATTATATGAAAATATTACAATAATGAAAATATTATATGAAAATATTACAATAGTGAAAATATTATATGCTTTCTACAAAGAACGCGTGGCTTAGCGGTTAGAGCGCTTGAACGGTTTTCAAGAGTTTTTAATTTTCTAAGTGTGTAAATAACATTTTTAAAACAAATGTTAGAAAATATTATATTACTATCATCAAATCCGTACATATTTACAAATTTTAAAATGTTTTTACATATAATAGGTTTGGTTAAAAAGTGTGTTTAAAACGAGATTTAATTGAGAAAAGATGGGGAAATCTCTCATTAAATCAAGATTGGTTATTTTATTTAATAACAGCATAGCACGAGTGATTGAAACCATCTTTTAAATTCAAAATAAATGTTATTCTAAATATACAGTTTTCAAATTTTTCACATTCTTTTATTATCTTGCAACATATATTTATGACATTGGCCTCGTATCTTTTAGACGGCTATAAAGTTTCAATAAAAATTGGCATACATTCCTGGATTAAGGTAAAAGTTAAGATGTACGTTTCTTCAGAAATAGGTAAACAATATGTTACGAAATTTCACATTTGTTCCATATGTCAGCTGCTCATTTCCTCCATCCTGGCGTTTAAGGCAAAAAAACCAAGTGTCAAGACACTCCGTTCTACACTTTCCGTCCGAATTCGAGAACTTGCATGTTGAGTTTTTTTTGTTTACATTTTAGGTTTCAATGAAGATGTAGACGGAATAAAGAATAAATAATGTGTTTCTGTTATATTTGAAATTCCGCTGTGAAGTGTTTATTCAATTCATTCCTGAAATTCTTTAAAAAAAAAAACAAAAAGCACAAAACATCTTGTTATTCTCATCTTGACAAGGATCTCGACATCAGACATCATCACGCCAATCAGCAACATTTGATAAGCTATGCAAACTAAAATATTATATCAAGTCATACGTCGACAAAAAAGCTCAAAATAAATAGTATGCAACGAATTAAAACTATGTACTAATAAATGGTATTTTATAGCTTTTTTATCAGTAAGTCTTGTACTTTAATGGTTGCCTGTAAGTATTCAGTTGTAGTGATAAGGCCGCCATTGCGCCATAACATTTAATATGTTAAATGTATAGTTTTATGAAAGTCTGTGAGCTTTTAAGTGCGGGACAATGTCTAACTGCTAACTCGATTGGTTGTGGGTTCCTTGATCGTAGGAATGATTATATTTAAATTATTTTTATAATTCTTCTTTTATATAATTCTACGCTCTGGTGAATCCAATCCAATCAACACACATTGCCTTGAACAAGGACGGAAAGTGCTGA
Source organism: Podotricha telesiphe (assembly GCA_038994665.1). Classification (NCBI taxonomy): domain Eukaryota; kingdom Metazoa; phylum Arthropoda; class Insecta; order Lepidoptera; family Nymphalidae; genus Podotricha; species Podotricha telesiphe. The sequence continues at coordinate 281,953 of JAOYRR010000420.1, read as the reverse complement.
AGTCCTGACACGATTTTCTATGTACTATGTGGGAAGAAGTGTGAAGCTGCTAGAAGAAATTCCTAAGAGAACTCCTTGTTAAATAATAATAAATCATAATTTCTTTACAGAAAGCACACGGTTATAGTGAGTTTAAAAATCTCATAGTAGGTGTAATAAAAATCTCCACTCAATGCTTATTAGAGTAGCAAAATTGAATCATCCTGATCAAATTTGTTTTAATCTATGAACTAATTAAGAAATCGGGGTAAACACTCAATAAAGGCAAATAAATCTAAAGGGTATTAAAATATTTACATTATTTTATTAAATTAAGATAAAATTTTGTACTTTCTTATATTAGGTTAAATAACAAATTAATTTAAGAAGAATTAAGCTTGAGTTCGTTATCCTGGTACTCATGGCAGTGACGTCAAATATATGATTTAAAAATATTGTATTGTCATTGAATTTCAAGCAATTTGGCCGGTAAGAAGGCTTAAAATATTTACATATTGACAGATAGATAGATGCTATAAAAGAGTGTTAAAAAATATTGATTGAAACCTTTTTTAGACCATCGTCGCACAGTAGTACAGCGTCTGTCTGTAATTGTGATTGGTCGTGGGTTCGACTCTCGCTCGGTGGAATGATTATAATTTATTTTTATTTCGCCACTATAATGAACAGTTGAACAAATGAAGCAACAAAGCGAGGCGTCTGTCACTCAACCTGAAACCCGAATTCGGACAGTGAGTTGGGAACAAATTGTTTTCACTCTAGGTTATTCTGACGAACCTCCTATGCGGGAAAGAGCTTAAAATAGTAAGTAGAATTGACTAATTGCAGGGTTTTATTAATATAAAGTTAACTCACTCACTTACTCTGGATTTACAATTCCTCTAAGTCATGCCAAAATAATTGACTTTACATGTGAAAATTAGGATGAATATTGCAATTTCATACACAATTGGCTGTACAAATAAAAATGTTATATATAGACATTATTTTCAAAGCAAATACAAAAAACAATGAAACTGACATTACTTTGAGAAATCACATTAAACTCGTGCATTTGAGTTGTTAAAATCACAAACCTATAAGTTTCAAGAAAATATATCATGAGAAACAATACATTTTGCCCATACTGTGTTATTATTCGTTGAATTTACGATATTTGTCGTCTCGACGATTTATATTGATATTGTATTCATATAATGTCAGCAATTGTTATAGAAATGTAAATTTTCTAGTGGATATTATTTTGATAGTTTTTCAGACGGAGATAAGGGTGAGATGTTTGTTTTGTATTAAATATTGTAATAATATTAGAAGTAGCAACATATATATATATATATTTTTTTTCTTGATAACGGTCATATTAGAGGAACCCACCCAAAACGTTTCTTTTTTTTTGTGAATAGAAAGTGTAGAACTGAGTGTATTGGCACTAGGTTCACTCTGATATGTGGGAAAAAGCGTGAATATGAAAGAAATAAAAAAAAACTGCCAGAAAAAATCAACAAAATCCAAAATCTTTTTTGTACTCATTTATCATGATTTGAATTATATTGGACTTACGTAACTAAACTAAGTGATTCTAATACAGAGAAATTACTTGTTTGACCTTAAGTTTCAATGTCAAGGTCTTACTTACTAGATAAGTAATATAAGATAAGATATATTTTTTAATAAGATTAAATATCGGCATTCACACTCGTTCATACAATATGACTTCAGCCAAGATGTCAATTACCAACCCACCTTTATGTGATCGAGGTAAACCTTGCGAGGTAAACCCATCAACTTTTTTAGTAATGGCGGCGTTAGCCAAATTGAAAACAAATCAAACCTCTATATTTTTTTGTAGTGTCGTGTGGCGTGTTGGCGGAGAGAAAGCAAAGATTGAGGATTGTACCCATCATCACTTTAAAGACTCTATCCCAATGTATCTATTGTAACTGGCCTTTATTTAAAAATTTGATTTAACCATTCTTAATATTTATTTTAAAAATTATTGCTGGCAAAATGGCGGAATTGAGCATATGTGGTCAAATCCCACTCGAAAGAAAATTATTAAATCTAGCCTCTTTCTTATTAGGTTTCATCATTTAATTTGAAATACCTAAAATTGTATGGAAATATGGAATTGTAAGGAAAAAAACAAACTACATTTTTTATAAAATGGGACCTTAAAACAAAACCTATATTCAGAAGATTATGATGTTATTGTATTATCGTATTCCCAAAGTTATGATGAAAAAACGGTAAACTCTAAGAGAATTCAATTTAGTATGATGTTAAAGTAATATTCAATATCGTAAGTAAATGTTTCGTTAACACTCTCATAACCGTAAAAAAATGTAACCAATATTACGTTATAATAAATAATATATATATATATATATATATATATATAACTATTATTTTTTAAAACACTATACATATGTTCCATATCTTTGGTTCAAATATTATTCCTTGTTTTCTGTTCTTTTTTATAGCATTTTCAATGCTTAAAGCTAAGCTGATAACGACCATAGAGACCTTATTCTGTATTTAAAGTGTCCAGTTTATGTAAGTAAGTTGCATTTAGTTAACTTAAATGTACTAAGTTATATATTAAGTTCAATATATACATTTAATTAAATCAAATGTATACAAATTACATTTAAATGAACACTACACTACTCTTTAAGATAATATTGATATTATTGATTAGGTACTAGAAGTTTATTTTAACCGAACAAAAACTCGTAGCTGGTTCTCAATTTGTTACATTTATGTATATATATATATATATATATATATATATATATATATATATATATAAAAAAAAAAAAAAAAAAAAAAAAAAAAAAAAAAAAAAAAAAAAAAAAAAAAAAAAAAAAAAAAAAAAAAAAAAAAAAAAAAAAAAAAAAAAAAAAAAAACAATTGTGTATTCACTAACTCGTTGGTTTAATTTTTTTGTTAAAAGTTGATTTGATTATGAAATGATACCCAACAATTTGTTTCAACAATCGGCTAAAAGTTTCAGTGTAGGTTAAGGACCTATAGCTTAGCTTCGATAAAAGAATACCATTTAAAAATATAAACTAATCCTGTATTAGAATAGTACACCGAGACCATTGGCAGACCAGACCAGTGGCATAGTTTAAAAAGCGATTGTAGGTTCCACTAGACGAAATAATTTTTTTTAAATTATTTTTATTTCTTCGCTTTAGGAAAACAAAGCGTGGCAATCAGTTCCGTCACTCAAAGCGCAATGTAGAGAGTTTAGGTGAGAAGTGGAGTTCTCTCTGCCTACACTGCAAAGCAAGAAAAAAAGTTAAGCTGCTAACTTTGATATATTTTCATATTTACATAGATACAATGGTTTATTCAAGTTTAAACCGTAATATTGTCAGTTAGTTTAAATCTATCATATCACAGTTTTCTTCTTTTTTTTTTTAAAAAGGTTGCTCTTTACTCTGAGAGTGCTAAATTCCTAAGGACTGATCTGACTGACTGACTGAATCTATTTTTTCCTTCTCTGTTTAACAAAAGAAGTTTAGAACAATGAAAAATATTTACAATAAAGCTTTTTTTGTTATACAAGTATCTATATATAAACAATAAACAATACTGACAAGATCTATTGTGTGGAAAAATCTCAAATATCTCTTATACGATATTAAACTCGTTGGGATCTGATACTCTAATTTTATTTTCATTTTTATAATGTATTGTATATAATGTAATAATAATAAATTTCGTAGCTTTTTATGTGCTTTCCAAGCATTTTTTATTCACAATAGGTAATATGTCAAATTGTATTAAAAAAAATGAAGAATTTGAATATTTTCCAATGAAAAAGTATTGGCTATGTGGTGCAGTGGGACAGCGTCTGACTGTAAATACGATTGCGAGTCGGTTCGCTTCCCACTTAGGGTAATGATTATATTTATAATATTTTTATTCCTCTGCTCTGGTACCTAAGACAAAGTAGAGTTCAGCCACTCAACGCACAGTATCTCGATTTCGGGCGGAAAATGGAGAACGGAGTGTCTCGACACGAGGTTCTGACTGACAACCCTGTTGGGCGGAAAAAAGCGTGAAACTGAAAAAAAGATTTGAACTAAAGAAATACTGTTAAAATTCCACCTCTAAAAGCATTCATACAGCCACATTCAGTTATCACGAATAGACACGTCTAGCAAAAAAAAAACATTTATGGCGAAAACGCTCTATTTGATAAACTTCATCCATTTTGTACCCTTTTAGTTTAGTGTTGACAGCTTCTGTAAAAGATATTTAACTAACAAATATAAAACTGCAAGGAAAATTTTGAATTTGTAGGAAATTAGGTCTTAATGCCTTTTAATAAGATAGTAATTGAAATATTTTAATATATTATTTTAGTTTGTCAAGCAACAATACTATGGAAATACATATTCTATCATTGTAGGAAAATGTTGGTGTCCTTTCATTTTTGGTAACCTAAGATGAAACGAAATGTATTTAATTTTAAAATTAATTTAGTAAGAAAATTGAAGAAAAGTGATTTTTAAAAGTTCATAATTTTCTTATATTCTCACCTGTTTGAATTACAAAACATCGTCTTCATTAATCATTTAGAAAAGCTATTGACGAAATCTAAAGGCACATTTTATTTTTATATTATAAATACATATAAAAGATATTTATATATAAATTTACACATATATTTTGACGCCATCGTAGAGTAGTAAGTTTGTCTTACTGTAGTCACTGTAGTTGCAGATGTGATTTTTCATTAGATGAATTATTGATTAAATTTCTATTCTTTTCAATATCCCGCTTAGGTGAGACTAAATGCGACGCTCAGCTTCGCCAATCAACGCAAATGCAATGTCTTAAAATTTCGCGGGGTGTGGTCGACAAGTCTCAATATTTTTCAATTTTCTCAATTAATATTTCTCAATATTTCTCAAATATATTTTTCAATCTTCTCTTTTCAATTTTAACATTTTTTTAAAGTGTTATTCCCACACTAAGGAAATTGAAAAAGACATATTTAGAAAACGTATAAAAATTTGAACGCAGTGGGATTTGAACCCGCGTCTCTTTTTCGCGCTTTTCAAGAGGCGCCGTTTCAAATCCCGCTGCGTTCAAATTTTTATACGTTTCCTAAATATGTCTTTTTCAATTTCCTAAGTGCCTCAATATTTCTCAATTTGTATCATCCAAAATAAATATCATATTTAGTATATTCTTGTTCATTCTTCTTACTTTTTATGTTTAATCAAGTATACGACAATACCAAAGTTATTTGCAATACAAATATATTATGTACTAATAACAGTTAAGATTTACGAATTTCTTTGAAATAAGGTTGTATATACAAAAAAAAATTCATAGAATGAAAGATCAGCAGGCTTTTTAGAGGCCATTGTGGTGCAGCAGGACAGCGACTGACTGTAAATGGGATTGTTTGTGGGTTAGATTCCCCGGTCGGGGCAACGATTTATATTAAAAAACATTTTTATTTCTCCGCTCTGTTACCTAATACGAAGCGCGGCGTTGAGTTCTGCAACTTAACATACAATGTTTGTTTCGGGCGGAGTGTCTTGACACTAGGTTAGGCATAGCAACTGACAACCCTGGGGAAAAAAGAGAAGCTGCAACACAATGTAATTTAAATTTATGAGATTAGAACACTAATATTCTTTTACTTGTTTTTACTTTTACAAAGTTGAAACAAAATTGAAGAAAATTTGTTATCAACAAAATTTTACTACATAGCTTTTAAGGAAATAGAGTTATTGACAAACTAACTACGCTAGTTTAAATATTTAAAGGTTTTTTAAAAATGTTTTACCAGCGATTTCTACTCATCTTTGCCCCGCAGGAAATCGTGAAATTTCCGTAAAATACAGCAATAAAACAATGCTTCCGGTCGCAAGGTCCAGCAGATAACGAGGCACGGCACTATTTTGTATATAGAGCCGGATATACGTATAGTTCACTCAATAATGTTTGTACTATGGGAATTACGTGTGTTTAATATTAAAAATTTCTGTAAAGAGTGAACGGAGTGTTTGAACTCTTTGTTTAACCTGTTATGGTCTAGTTAATGATTAAAGTATAATTTGATACAATTGTACTTGCGATAGTCGTATATGTAAGTTTATTATATTTATAATAGATAAAGAGGCGATTTTGGAGCAGTAAGACAGCGTCAGACTATAAGCGGTCGGTATTGGTTGTGGGTTCGATTCACACTCGGGGGAATGATTACATAATAAATATTTTCATGTAATCATTCTTCCACGCGGCGTTGAGTTCCGCTACTCAACGGCGTCTCGATATCGAACGGAAGGTGGGGAACGGAATGTTTATGTAACACTAGGGTTTCCCTGACTATCCTGCTATGCGTGAAAAAAAGTTGCAGAAGAATTTAAAATAAATGATTTATATTTATATATATAATGAAATTACCTAAGTAATATTCGAATTAACTAAATATGTCCAGTGTTACGTCGAAGAGCATAGAAGCCGCTCAACGCCATCTATTGGTAAAATATAGGAAAGTAAATGAAATTACACAAAAAAATATTGTAAGTTTTTATTTAATAAAAACTATTGAAAATACCATATTTTTATTATATTAATAAACGAAAATGTTTATCATTTATATAATAAAAATAACTTAGTTTTGTTATTCGTCCTTATTGCAAATAACTGTAGCCATTTCCTAAATAAATACGTCTCTTACAATTTGTAGCGTTCAGTTCAATAACTACTACTAACAGAAGTAGGTGAAATATGTCAGTTTTAGATAGTTTATTTGATAGTACTGTATGTATTTTTAAAATTAAGACTCCACTTTTCAAACATATTTTTTTTAATAAATAGTTTTTTATACGCAAGACGGTGAAGAAATGCTTGTTTAAGGCCTGTGTAACCGCTTTTTACTAAATGCGTATGTATTTTTACACGGTATAATTTCAAAATAATATTATTTACAATATTTGCCAGTCTGTCTTATGTTTGGAATGGTTGGATCGATTTTTACGGGACTTTCAGTGGCAGATAACCAATGTATTAAGAAGTAACTTAGGATACTTTTATTTTGGAATTGTACACAGAATATTAATAAAATAATACAAAAAAACACCAACCACCATTTTATTATGAAGACTTAATACAAAAAGTGAATAATACAAATTTCTTTATTTCTTTGTGCGAATCAAGCCTTATAGGTGAGTTACACACGTGTGAAACAACGCACACAAGCGCGCGCTGCAATCCCTTGCCCAGACGGGACGGCGAGCCAGTTAGAGCGAGACAAAAGACTAAATCGATACGTTAGAAAGGGACAGAATAGTGATATTGACCTTGCGGATCGTGACGTCATTCGCGACCTAGCTGCAATGTGTGCTAGTTGCGTGAACCAGACCCTGAATTACAAATGTGTGCGTGTACTTTTATAGGAATTTGTTAAAGTGTGTGTATATGCAACAGGCATTTGTATATGTGTGCGTGTTGACATTGATTTCCCGTATGGAAGCAACAGGCTTTGTGTTTGCATTTTGCATAACCAACGTGCGTTTTCCTATACTTTACATTTTAATTTTTTTATTATATTATATAGTTTTCTTATTAATTATTATTCTTGTTAGAAATGGGATGAAGCTTTAACAAATTATTTTATTCAAAATCTTGTATAACAATACAAATTTTACAATTTAGCTTTAAAACAATAACCTAGAAACGCGATTAGTTTGGTACAAGAGATAGATTCAAAGATCATAAAGTCTATTTAATAATGAATAAATGATTTTATTAATTTTATTTTTTAAAAAATATTTTATATCTCCGCTTTGGTAAACAAGATAAAGTGCGGCGTTGAGTTGAGCCCTCGAATTCGGGCGGTATGTGGAGAACAGAGTGTCTTGACACTAGATTTTTTTGGCCTACTCCGCTATGAGGGAAATACGAAATTCTGAAAAAAAAAATTAAAGATTAATTCCTTTTTTTTAAGGCTTATTAAACAGAAATAATATAAGATTTAACACAGGTGTCTTCTTCATTAGCTTTACGCCTCTTACAAAATGTACGTTCCTAGAGCTAAAATTCATCGCTGCATTTCTCTATAATTTAGGCCGGAAAATGTACATTTTGAATATTAAATTTTGCACGAAGTGAAATTTGAAATGAAAATGATTACGTTACTGTAAATAAGTGTACAATTTCAATTCGTGTAGAATAGTTATATATAAAAAAGACATATTTAGAAAACGTATAAAAAATTGAACGGAGCGGGATTTGAACCCGCGCCTCTTGAAAACCGTTCAAGCGCTCTGATCGCTAAGGCATGCGTTCTACATCCAGCTACGTCGAAATTCTTATACGCTTACTACAACTTATTTATATTCTTAGGTATATATATTCTTTTTATAGTAATGAGGTCGTGGTTACTGGTTCGATTTGACCCTCAGGACTGATTATATTTAAGGTTTTGTTTTATTTCTCCGCTCTGGTAAGGCGGAGGGGCGTTGAGTTGTGCTTCTCACCACGCAATTTTTCGATTGTAAATGGAAAGTGGAGAACGGTCCTTTAATAGTAATACTAGGATCTCTCTGATTATCATCATGCAAGAAAGAGTGGATGCTTTTAGAGTGGGTGCTTGGAAACAATATTTGTTTGCATTTTCAGTAAAAAATATGATTTATTTATATATATATATATCTTCATCAATATGAATTATATACAAGTATAGGTTTAAAATATCAAATACCACGAAAGAAATGGTCGTAGTGTAATATCATTGGCTGTAATTCACTTATTTATAGATGAAAAATAATGCGACTTTCAAGTCGCATTATTTTTCGACTCGCGTCGTGTTAATTAAAGTCGCCGAGCGTCACTTTTTAAACATTTTGGTATTCATCTTTGATAATTCTTTATTAGTCTTTTAACTGTTATGATTATGTTAACTTGAAAGTCAACTGTGTATCTCTTTTTTTTATATGGAATAAATTTAAAAACTCTATCTCATCGAAATATCATAAAAATACAATTTTGATTTGGAAATCTATTTCCAACAATTTCTTTTGTATTCAAAATAATATCAGAATATTAATACTGCGTAAAATTCATTAAATGCTCTCAAAATATACTTTGAAACCCTATATTTTAGATAGCGTAGCGTAGCTCTCGATACTGCGGTCTAGTTTAAACACAAACAAAAGGTCTAACTACGGGTGATCAATACAAGCAATTTTGTATGTAATTTGCATCTATATGTAAACTATGTTTGTTATAATGATTGAATTTATCTCAAATATCATATGAAAACGCTAGATTATGGTTAAGGACAATGGACAGTATTTAAATCTGTATCGTTCCATAGTTTGAAAGATCTAAATATACAGACAGACAGCGGGGGCGAATTTGTTTTACACTATATAAAACAGGCAACATTGACGTTAGCTAGTTGATAATAATTACTTTTAACGTTTTTTCATACCAATCAGCTTCACGCTTTTCCCGCATAGCATAGTAGTCAGAGAGAACCTGTTGTCAAGACATTAGGTTCTCCACTTTCCATATTATGTTGAAACATTGCTTGTTAAGTGGCTCAACGCTGCGCTTTTTGCGCCTTGTAGCAGAGCGAATAAATGGAAAAAAAATAAATATTATCAGTGCTTCTAGTGAGAATCGAACCCACAATCTATTGTATTTGTTCTCAGACAGGGCCACATTGCGCCACAATGGCCTTAAAAAAATTTCAACTGTCTCATATTATACACAAGTTTCAAGCGAGACAGATAGTATTTTACATTTGTAAACTTTACCATTTTGCCATGCCCCGGTTTTGTATTATTTCAAAATATTTTCTTCCTATATCCTATATATTTTGTTCATTATTTATAATAAGACGTTTTAACAAGAATACATTCGTTCTTGTCGCTTATATTTGGTTTTCTTTTTCTCTATCTTCTTTCCTTGTTTACCTCATATAAGGTAGATCCCGTCTATCCTACTACCTACCTTAGCTTCCTATCTATTCTATAGTGCTATAAGGTAGCACTTTTTGTACATTTATGATTATATATAAGTGGGTTCGTAAATAAAACACTTCATGTTTTTGATAATATTATATTCATAAAAAATGTTATTTACAAAATGCCCTAGTGTTAAAAAAATACTTATATAAGTGTAATTTAATATGACGTAATTATTAAAAAAAAAAATGTAAAATTTTCATATTTTATCTACAACACTTTTCATACATTCAATCGCCTACAATCGTTTTCATATCACATGTTCTTGTAAGCGCTTACTAAAGTTTTAAATGTAATATTAAGATTAAATTTTAAACACTATTTTAATAATATATAAAATAGGTTAAAACTTCTAAAATACCTTGTTGTAGAAAGTAAATATTATATTTAACGAGTAATTACAACAGGAAATCGTGTTTATACAAAGTCTTTATAAAAAACAATTTTTATAACTAAATTGAACTTGACACTAGATGGCGTTACTGTATTATATTAGATTTTAACGCGATTGTGGTACAAAATTTGATATTTTTTTAAATACCTTTCGTGTTATTTAACAATATTGATGTTCAACGTTTTATTTATTTTCGTTTTAATGGAAAAAAATGTACTTGTTATTTAAAACACATGTTATACAGGCTCTATATTGCTATGATTGTGATAACTGCGGAAGTGCCTAAAGGAAAATTTTATACAGAAAAAATATCTACGTAAAATAACATTTTTACCATTAACAGCAAACAAGCAAGTCTTGTTTACCATAAACATTGCGTATTTGAAACAGATATTACGAAACTTACGAACTTAATTCTAAAATTAATTCTTAATTTAATTCTTAATTTATGGCATACTATTTTCGATATAAAATCTTACTTAAATCATGCTAGCCTTACTTCCTTCTTAAATCTACTTGTATTATTTACTAATTATTCTTGATTATTCAAATTAGTTACTTATACTTGAGCATTAGCTTTTAAGCACCTTTATACAACTACAGTAGAATAAATTGATTGAACTCGGTAAATTATTTTGGAAATGCTTGCATATTTTCAGGCAAATCGCAGGACATATCGAGTGCATACACTCGACTCGAAGTTACTCATAAGTAATTTTGTGAGATTATATTATATATATATATATATATATATATATATATATATATATATATAATATACATATATATGTAGGTAGAGTAGAAGCTAATAAAAGTATATCATAAACACAAAATTGCAACGACATTTATTTATTACAGTTTTATACGGTGCATGAAAAATATGTTTCAAACAATACCGCTATACCGCAATCTCAAACACGTATTTGAGCTTCAAGATTTTTATTGAGGTTGACGAACTTTATATTCATATATAAATAATTCTCTCTGATTAGCCTGCTATGTGTGAAAAAGAGTGAAGCATTTAATAATGCTTCACGCATAGCAGGCTAATCAGAGATAACTTAGTGTCAAAACACTCCGTTCTAAGTTTCCACCCGAAATTCAAACATGTTGAGAAGCAGAACTCAACGCCGCGCTTTACCTTCTTTAGAGGAGCGAGAAAGGAAAAGAATTTTAAAATAATCATTGCTCTGAGTGGAAATCAACCCTCAACCAATCGTGTTTACACTCAGTACAATATATAAAATGAAATGAGAATTATGCATATTTTTTTTACATAATATTACATATAGGCATGTTTATTTAAGTATTATTGACAATATTACAACTTTTATAAGGAATGTAGTTAGTAATAGTCATTGAGCTTGGTCCCTTATTTTTATTTCATATACAAATAACTAAATTAGTGACTTAAGTTTAAAAGAATTTAGAAGAAATATTTTTCTGAAATGATATATTTTTGTATTTAAAAGATAATTTTAAATTTACTGTAAAAAATTTGCTATGACATATCGAATACCGAAAATACTGTTATATATACTTTTTATTACTTACTCTGTTACAAAATTTTCAAGCTTCAAGCTCAAACTATACTGCGCTAAAAATTATAAGACATTCTAATTAATAATAACATATGTTATATCTAATGCTGGTAGTGCACTAAAGACGCGATAGCGAAGCTATAAATTTATATAACAATCAAGAGCAAGCTTCGCATCTGACGAGGCCGACTTCATCACAATTCATACACTTCAAGGCGACGAATTCAGCAGTAAAGTGGTTTCTGTGCAAGCTCTTCTTAGATCCATTGCAAATTCGACAAGGTAGCAGTCTGAAGCCGCCACACATTTGACAGGTGTTGCACGCGTCTGGACTCTGGAATATAGAAAATGGCAGTATTATAATCTTTTCATATTAATTGAATTTCATTTCAATTCAATTGAGAAAATCTTGTAAAATATTTTGATGTTATCAATAGTCTCTAGCCTATTAAATTTTGATGTAACATAGCTACAGTCATAGTTACCTAGAGTTCCATAAACATCATTTGATTGGAATTGGGTAATATATATTGACTTGCACTAAGCATGTGTAATATTTCCATTTCAACACGCAGGCAAAGCTGCGGGTAAAAGCTAGTCTCAACTTCAGTTTTTTTCGCATAGCAGGATAGACAGAGAGAACCTAGTGTCAACACCGTTTCCACTTTCCATTCAAAATAGTGACTGAGTGAGTGGCGGAGCTCAACGCTGCGCTTTGTCCTAGATACTAGTAGTGAGAAATGAAAATATTAAAATATAATCGTTTAACGAGATGGAATCGAATCCACAACCAATCATGTTTACATTCAGATGGTGTCCCACTGCGCCACGATTTCCTTAAAAAGTTAGTCTGTATATAATCTAAGATATCATTCATTAGTTCCGTTTTAAAAGAACAATAAATCAGAAGACCTGATAAGTACTTACTAAGACGGAACGTAATGAGGTTAAGTGCTTAGTTGTAGAATTCTCAAGTTACTGATGATTTAGTAGTGAATTTGTTCTAGAGTCGACTGTTTTCTTTCTTTTTTTTATTTTACATTGGTTTTAAGTATATTATTTTTATTTTTTTTTGTATTATAAAAAAATCCAAGCACTCAAAGAAAAAAAGGACTCCTATGTTTAAATTCAAAAAGCATTATATAATAAGCTCTGTTATGTCATAATTTGTCTGTGGGAAGCATGTCATAAATAATCCCGACGCTTTTAATTCTTATTCCGCCAAAACAGTTTGACTAGATCGTGAAATTCTATCTACAGATAGAATCTAGACTGGAAATCTGTAATAAATTTGGAAATTATTACATATACGATTGTAAGTTAGTTGACTGTTTTGCAGGTGTTAGTTAAAAGTGATAAATGTATATTATAATATAGTTTCAAAAAATTACTATTAAGTATAAAAAGAGAAAAATATTTTACATAATTCAGCTTCTCGGTTTTTTCCACATCACACATTACCATCTGTAGAGACTACGTAGGGACAAGTCACTTTGTTATCCACTTTCAGCACTAATTGACATTGCGTCTTGCGTACCAAAACTCAACGCCGCGCTTTGTCATCATCAGAGACTAGAGAAAGTAATATAATATACCCCGATTGGAAACCGAACCTACAATCAATTGCGTTTACAGTCAGACTTCGACTTTATAAAATTCAGTAACTAAATTTAATTTTAAGTGAAATTACTAAGAGATGATATTTCTTAGAAAACCAATATAATGCCATTAATATTTGAAATATTAACAAAATTACTTATATCTTTATTTTCTTAGGACACGACTTAAATAATATTGAATGGTTTTGAAGTAATGTAACATAATAGAAAAACGTAAGACAGACTTTTATACTAGTTTCTTTTTGGCTATATAGTATTAATTTTAAATAAGAACTTAAAGGGCTTTTTTAAAAAAAAATTTAGCCTAATGCTTTTTTACGCATACCCGGGTCGATACAGAAAACCTAGTGTCAAGACACTACGTTCTCGCTTGCCATCTGAATCCAAGATAATTTGCGTTCAGGGGCGGACAAAGCCCTAAGGCGTAGCAACGAATATAATTTAAATTAAATTATCTTTTTCTACGGGGAGATCGATTCTTCAACCTTTGCGTTTACGTCACGGTTTTATTATTTTTAATCAAATTTAAACACAACGACAACATAGTGACTGTAATTTTTTTTAAATATATTATTAAGTTAGCTAATAAAGAGTTAGTGGAACTTGGGTCGTGAAACTAAACGCGGCACAGTATGTAACGGCGCCATGAATTATCAAATTAATTTTATCTTTAATATATCTTTATAAATCGACCATAAAGAACTACTAAGATACTACAAGTAACATGTTCTTTAGAAAAATCCTTAACAATTTCAACTCGCTGTACACTTGACATCTGTCTGTAAGTCTGAAGACTTAATTACTAGTCGGTAAATAATTAAGATTCAAGGCCTTGGTCTTCTCAAACTGTTTGAACTTATATTTTTTTTAATATATCAGCTTTACGCTTTCTTTCTCGCATAGCGAGGTAGACAAGGAGGACTCAGTGTCTAAATATTCCATTCTCTACGCTTCTCCTGAATTCCAGATATTACGTATTGAGTGGCGGAACTCTACAGCGCGCTTTGTCGAGCTACTAGAGCTAGGAAAATGAAATAATTTTTATATAAATTTTACGCTCCGTAAAAGTGAAAGTCCAACACACAACCCTCATATTTTAAAAGTGATATAAAATTATTTCGTATATTTAGCGGCATTTAAGTAACACAATGAAATTCCTAGAAAAATAAAAAAATAGGAGTAAAAAGTACCCGTTGTTCATCCCTATACCCTCAAGTATCTCTACATAAAATTCATCAGAATCAGTTCCGCGTTTTCGTCGTAATGACGTCACATATAGACAGACAGACAAGAGCTTCTTTCTCATTTATAATATTAATTAAGTATGGATTTCAATTACGTACGAGTGATTAATATAAGTACGTCAAACGAGTATTTATTTATCAAAGAATGTATTTAAACAAATTAAAAGCTGAACTATTTTGTTCAATGGCAAACATAATTTCGTAGGTAAAATACTTTGGTCAAATGTTGAAACGGTAAACTGTTCTGGCACTGAATTACAAAGCTTTGTATTGTATCGAAATTATAGGATGAAAAAAGATACATTTCAAAAGATATATTTTAATTTATGAAACCATCGTCCAACTGTAAAGTAGATAGGTTGTAGGTTCGATTTTCATTCGGGACAATGATTTAAATCCATAATATTAATTCTATACCATCCATACTAATATTGTAAATGCAAAAGTAGCACTGTCTATCTGCACTAAACCAATTGTGATGTACGCGAATAACGTTTTAAAAAAATGTTAAAAAAAGCAAGTAAGTTTATCATATGGCAAAAGCGGTATTACTTTTACAAGACGATTGACAAGACCAATATTAGTGTGTGACCCTTTCGGTCATAAAGGCCACACAAACGAAGTTGCGGTTTGCTACTACTATATATAAAAAAATGGAGTATTCGAAATGGATAAAAGAATATTTTGTAGCTTTTACAATGTTTTTAAAAAAAAACAGCTTTTGGTCTGTTAGGGCAAACCTAGCTCGAGGATAAAAAGCTAAGCTAAATTAAATCCTTTACTGCACGTGTCGCATAGGTTCAACGTATTTGTTTTAGAATATATGCGAAAGAAACAATATATACATTTTACAGTTATTTATTATACTGGATTATGAAAATCGTATTTACAGCATATTGCAAAAATTACATTAACCACAGTTATTGGTATTAAGATAAATCGAGTTCCAACGAATTAAGTAAAAATTAGTGGAAAATGTATAAAATTTTAAATATTATTGGTATTTGTTAAACAAAAAATGGGATACAAACTCTATTACGTCCAATACATTCATATTTTTACATGGAAATTTAATATATTTAAAACTCTTACGATTGCTGCAGTTTTTCTATTTCCTAAGTGTGTGAATAACACTTTAAAAATGATATATATGCTTAATGTTAAAAATTAAATTATACAATATTTATTTTACTTTAAAGATTATTATAATTATAAAATGATTGATTACATTATCATTTCGCATTACAGTGTGTCATTTAATACCTTTCAAGTCATTACTATATACAAAAAAGTCGTTAAGGAATATAGGTGATACGAAAGTACGTGATTCTTCGAAGAGAATTATATTTTATATTTGAATCTTATTTTTAGAACAGATGCAGTTTTATTATATATAATTTAACAACTTCAAGCTTTTTAATGTATAGCAGGATAGTCAGAGAGAACCTAGTGTCTTAACTCCTCGTTTTTCACTTTCCGCCTTAATTCGAGAAATTGTGTTGAGTAGCGGAACTTAATGCCGTAGTTTGTCCTGTATCATCCCTGCGAGCGAGAATCGAACCGAAAACCAATCGCATTTGCCGTAAGACGCTGTAACAATGCGCAATAATTTAAAATTATTTAACAAATTTATGAGCCTAATATTTACTTTGAAAATCGGTTAAAATTTTTTTACGATTTACAAATACTAATCTAAGATCCGTTTCACGCGTAAAGCATGAGTTGCTTAAGCAATGTGTGCATAATTATTATTTTGTCAATTCGATATACTTCTTATGCATTTCCATACTCCTCTGTCCGCACAATCCTAGAGGCATTCAACATTTTTCTTTTAATGTATATTGATATCATATCAATATGATTTTATAAATGAAGAAAGTTATATTTAAAGGCTTTGAATTTGGCTAGTCTTCAGGTTTAACTTGATACTACATACAAAGTGAATAATCACTACGACAGGTCCTACGTTGACTGGTATAAGTGCGCAACTTTACAGTTAACCGATATGAAACTTCCAAAAAATTGTAATTTTATCATTTTTTAACAGAAATAATGAAGATTTCATTATATGCAATATTCAAAATTCAGAGATTTTAATTGGACATCAACATCGTCGTCTTATTTAATAGATAAATTGTTATATATATATATCTAGAATATATAGGGAAATTATTTTAATCTATGTAAAAGGGAAAGATGACCGTCAAAACAGGATAAAGGCAAAGTATCTATTACAACACATGCGCCTTGTCTTGTAACAGTGATGGATTGGTTTTCAGCTGAAATATTGTGTTCTTTTTTATATAAGCGTTACTTAAAAGGCAATATTTTAATTGCTAAAGGCAGTGGTTTCAACTCTTTCATATTCTATTACAGACATGGATCTTTAAAACTTTATATGATTACGTCTTACGTTTTTCTGAGTTTTTATTCAGGGGTATTTTGTTTAATAATACTTTTAAAATAATTAGAACTGTTTTATTGCCATTTCAATATCAATGGTTAAATCCCCACTCGAAGGAATATCTTCTCTCTTTAAGAACAAAGCGGGGCGTTGAGTTTTGCCAATTATTACGCAGTCTCAAGTTTCGAGTGGAAAGTGAAAGAGAACGGCCTAGCTCGATATACGGGAAGAGTGCAGCTGCTTTTTTTTTTAGATCCAACTTATTTCTCTATCAAATTAAACCGTACTTGAACAAGTTTATAATACTACAAAAACAATTTCCTATTATTTTTGTAGGAAAAATAACTGCTGGCGAAAACACTGTATTTAAGTATACTCATATATGCGACATAATTATAAAACAACAGATTTTACTAAAAATATCAATGTGATTTTAACGAACAAAATAAATCATAAAATAATAGTTTTAAAATCAAACGTCATTTGTTACGTATAACGCAAGCGAACACTAACGCGTCAGAGCGGGAACGTCGCACACCATCTCTTTGAAGACATCGAGTGGTGGGTGATGGCGGTGATTGATATTAACGCAACATTAGAAGGTCTTAATTATAATTTCGATGCAACCACAAAAAACGAAACAAACAATACGCAAATATTTATTTTTTAACATTTGTTCTTAAAGTGTTATTCACACACTTAGGTAATTAAAAACATATATTTAGAAAACGTATAAAAATTTGAACGCAGCGGGATTTGAACCTGCGCCTCTTGTCTGACCGCCAAGTCATGCATTCTACAACCGGCTACGTCGATATTCTTATACGCTTATTGCAACTTATATTTGTTGTTAGTAAATCTGTAGATATGTATATTTGTAATAAATATACAACGTTATTGCACTATATTTCTGCTCATGATTTTTAATATGTGAATAGGCTTGTAACTAATGCACACAATTAATATTTACTCTTATTCCACTAATATTTATTAAATTAAGTCAGTCAATAAATAATCCTTGTAATTTCAAAATGTCACATGGCGACGAGTGTCATTTAATCATGTCGTCCGACATCCGGTCACCCTTGTCTCTCGCGCCAACTTCACGACACGAGTGCTTTGAAATGAGTGCAGAATAAATAGCATCAAAATTTATAATATATATTTTTTTAATTATGATTTAAATATAAAATGAAATTTGTTTTATTTGAAATTAAAATAATAAATGAATTATAAATTAAAATAAAGATTATAAATAATTTGTAAATAACCATTTTATGTCGTCGCAGTTACATGTTTTAAAATTCTTGATTGATATCGAATTATTAAGAATTAGTTTTTTGATATTATTACAAAAATATTAAATAAATATACATAATAACAAAAATATTGTAATTAATTAATAAAAATATATTTTTTAATCCATGCAAAGTTTTGATAAGACTACGCATATACTATTAAAATATAACTATTTTTACTAATTATCTGTGTAAATTGTATTTGAATATTTAAAGTCATACTCACAAAAGCCAAAACATGTAACTAAGTTCAATAGTATTTACATTATTTTTGTTAGATTATTTAGACATTGGAATTTGTTAATTTGAATTGTAACCACTGTTTGAAATCATTTGGATATTGTGTAGTGGATTTTACCTATCAACTAATGACTTAGCTCGTGATGTAAATATGAGTGTGATATGAGCTGTGCTTGTGATTGTTGAGTAAGTTTTAAAGATAATGAAACGAATGCCGTGTACTCGTAGAAGGAAAGTATAACAAAATTTCTAAAAAACAAAAAAAAAAAGAGTTATTTTACAGTTGTAACATGCGCTGATGACGACGAGAACTTAGAGCACATAAATATACGTCTCTGTCGTCTAAGATTGAATTACAATCTTTTAAATTTATCAAGAAAATAAGATAACAAATCTAATTTGTCTTAAAATAGCATTTTATTAGATAAGCTTATTACTCGAGTTAAACGTTGTTTAGGTTTATTACAAAAAAACAGGTATATGTGAAAGAGAAAGAGATATGATGTTTTATTGAATGAAAAATGGCAGATCGGCAACATTTAATAGAAATGTAGTAGTACTAGATATTTACGTCATTGGTGTTTAATAATGACGTCACGCAACACAGTAGAGGTTAAAATCGCGAAGTGGAAATAATAATCTTGCACCGAAACTACTGATGAGATTTGTTTCACTCTTTGTATACGCCCTAGAAATATTTTTCCGTATATGTAGTATATTTTAAAGTTACCAAGGTGCATACAGGGTGTACCAATAAATCATACTCTCATATAAAACCTCTATAATACAAATCCTTGCGTGTTATACGCGAAGTGCACTGGCCACTTACCTTATACGGTTTCAACATTTTCCTGAGCTCGCCGCTCTCGTTCAGTTTTTCAACGGTATCCGCATCCTGTAACGAATGAACGGTTATTTTACTTTTGATCACATTTATATTATATTTTACTTAAGCGTTTGTTTCAAACGTATTCAAATTAAAGCTTTAAGTGAAATACTATATTTTAGTAGTAAAGCTTAAAATATTCTTTATAATATAGCCGTTTATTGAAATATTATTGAGATATTATAATCAGGACACTTCAGCCTTCACGTATTTAAATGTGTAATTGTACATGTAAAATTACAGATATAAAATTTTGAGTATCAAGCGACTCCATTCTCCGCTTAAATTAATTCGATATATTATGTGTTGAGTGGCGAAGCTAAACGTCGCTTTTGTCTTACCGGAGAGGAGAAACGTAAATAATTTAACAAAAATCATTACCCCGAGTGGGAATCGAACCCACAATCAATCACATTTACGCCTTGCCTCGATGCTCTTGCTCTCAATAAGACATCCAAAATTCGTGTAAAACTAACATAAGACCTATATTTTAGTAAGAACAATGCCCTTTATTCATCATTCGAAACCTTAGTAGATTTAAGCACGTACAAAGATCCTTTGCAATTTTACCGGCCATAATCGTAACCGAGCAAATTCGACGCGAAATGCGAGAACATGAGTAATATAAAAAGCTGTTTTGTTCTAGCGTGGGCCGATTAAGATACACGTGTGTTGTAAGGGAGCATGAAAATTAAATAAAGGGGTTATTTTTTTTTCAGCTTCACGTTTTTTCCGTTATGCGGAACCTAGTGTCCAAATACGATCTCCATTTTCCGTCCGAAATTAAGACAATGGATATTGAGTCAACGCTGCACTTTACATTATTAAAGAAGAAATAAAAATAATTTGAGTATAAATTCTTGCGAATTAGGATTGAATCTACGACCACTGCATTGCGTGCATATAGGTAGACGCTGTCGAAAGCGAAGGCCTCAAGCCTTAGCGAAAAAGCAATTGCCATTACTTGGTTTTTCATAAAGAGCAGTTTATAGAAAGAAAATGGAGTGCCATTAAGAGGTTCCAGAACTTTTTTATATATATATTAAGTTTTCTATTATCCACCATTGATATTGGTACTTATAACCCATCGTGCTTAATCACAAAAATGATAAATACTTTACAAGAAGGTGTAACAATATGCCGTTATTATATTCATATAATAATAAAAATGTGAACTTGTAGAGCCTGTTAGATTACTGTTAGGTTTATTTCTAGATAATGTATGCAGCTAGATAAAGTAATAAATTCGTTAAAAGAGACAACTTACACTTAAAAGGACACGATTAAAATTATTAGCTCGTTATCCTGGTTTCTGGTAAAGACGACAATTTTATACTGAAGCTAATCGGATGTTAGGATGTGAACCAAAACTGTGCAGAATTGCAATATTTTCTATACACTGATATATATATATATATATATAACATATACATTTAGATAAATCGAGTTAATAAGAGTATATCAAAATTACGGCTTGCCTTACAAATATATCAGCTTCTAGTATCAAGATCGCTATCAGCTAGCAACGTCGTTTGCGTGGACTGCGAAACAATAAATTTCATATTTGCCAATTTCCCATAGGAATAT
This sequence comes from Podotricha telesiphe, assembly GCA_038994665.1. Taxonomy (NCBI): domain Eukaryota; kingdom Metazoa; phylum Arthropoda; class Insecta; order Lepidoptera; family Nymphalidae; genus Podotricha; species Podotricha telesiphe. The sequence goes on along the minus strand of JAOYRR010000420.1, from coordinate 260,733 downwards.
ATCGAGAATCGAGAATCTTCTCTTAGTGCTAGGTAAGCACTAAGAAAAGAGTAGGTACGTTCCCCAAGAAACATACTTACCAAACTTCAACCTGTGCCTGTACATGTTCTACGTTTGTCTGTCACTCAGTAACGGAAGACTTTTTTATATGTATATAAATAAAACAATCAGATATTAGAGCTATTCATTAAAAAACTCTTAATACGAATATACCAAAAATATGTTTAAAAACGTTATATTTCAACCTCGCTAGCTCTTGTTAACACAAACACATTTACGTGAGATATGTTTCATCAAAATCTTAAAAACTTTTCATTGTGCTGCCTCTTTCACGTTACTTTCAAATGTTATCATGCATCCACAATTGAGATACTGTAGAATTGAATATCAAATACATATTATCTTTGGAAAAGTTCATTATGGCGCAGAGTGACAGCATTTGACTATGAACGCGATTGATTTCAGGTTCGATGCCTACTCTGGGGCATGCTTATATTTCAAATTATTTGTTTCTCACACTTTGGGAATACCGACTCGGCGTTAATATTCCGGCTGATTTGAGCCAGAGAAGTGGAGAACGGAGTATCTTGACACTATATTGTGTCTGACTACCTTGGTCCCAAGCCTATGCGGGACCAAGCGTTAGGCTGGTCATATTAAGATTTTTGTTGATTATATTAAAATAACTGTTGAATTGATTTAAAATATATAAGATATAGCCAATAATTATTATTAAAACTATAGATAAATAGAACTTTCACATCTTTAAAAAGCTACGTTATTTTTTTTTACGTATCAAAATATTTTTCTTTATCGATATCACAAGTAGTCACAATTTGAAATTGGAATTTATTATGTAATAGATGACCATGTTTTTTTATATATTTATCATTTTAAGTGCCATGAGAAGTCGTGTAATGTACATAAATTGTGAGTATTTTATGACAGTTTATTGCTTTTCCCGTGAGATGATTAGTTTTTGCGTTCAAAAAGTGTCCTAAAGCATTAAATCACGTCTAAATTTAGAGAGAACTTTAGGTTTCTTAAATAGAAATTTGTGTAGTTTTGAAATTTAGAGTATTAGTAGTAATTTTAATATATATGTATATATATATATATATATATATATATATATATATATATATATATATCTATAACAAAGTGCCTATTTAAGAAAAAAACTAATTTGATACAAAGTATATTTTTATTATTCTAGCTTCACACTTTTTCCTGCAAAACCCACCTCCGACACTTTGTTCTCCATTTTCCGCCAGGTTTCGAGACATTTCGTATGGAGTGGTGAAACTGAACTTCGCGCTTAAATACGGCATCGATCAAAGTTTATTTATATGTATGTATGTTATTACAAAATCAACGTTGGTTTAATGTTGATACAGTTTAACAATGCGCTATTATTTTAATAGTTCTTTCTAATGATAATAGTAACAGGTATTTGTGTTAAGGGAAAAAGTACCACAATTTTCTCAAGATTCAATTGTTCTATATCACGTCAGTACATAAGATTCTAACTGTCACAAGATAGATTCTTAAAGGCCTATGATATAGACATATTTAGAAAACGTATAAAAATTTGAACGCAGCGGGATTTGAACCCGCTCCTCTTGAAAACCGTTCAAGAGGCGCGGGTTCAAATCCCGCTGCATTTAAATTTTTATACGTTTTCTAAATATGTCTTTTTCAATTTCCTTAGTGTGGGAATAACACTTAAAAAAATGTTAAAAAAAATATAGGCCTATGATATACTAGCCTATTCACACTTAATATATTATACCCTGACTGATCGGCTTAATCATACAAATCATAAATGTCATTACAGTACGTCTTTATATGCATGACAATACGGCTTATTAAATACGGCTGATTAAACGTGAATAATTGGCTAGTATCCATACTAATTATAATTGCCAAAGTCAGTGTGTCTGTGACGTCATCACGGCCAAACCGCTGAACTGATTGTGATGTAATTTTGTATAGAGATACTAAAGGGTCTTTGGATGAATATAGGCTCTTTCTCTATCCTAATTTGTTTAGTTTATTCATGAATTTCATTGTTTAACAAAAAGGCCGCCAAAAATGCAAAATGGCTATAGTTCAAGCGAGCGATGACGCGAGCGGGTCGCTAGTATATAATAAGCCTTCAAAAATCCATCTCTACTTGTTTATTAAAATTATGCGTGTTAGGTTTAGGCTATTGTAGTGCAGCGTCTACAATACGCGATGGTTTTAAGTTCGATTTCCACTCGGGGGAATGATGGTATTTAATTATTTTCTTTTCTCCGCTCTAGTGACAAGATTAGCACCAACGTGAAGGAATAGTAAAGGAATTTAAATGAAATCAATCCTTTGAGTGGGGACAACCACAACCAATCACGTTATCAGTTGATTTTCAGCTTAATTTTTATCAATCTATGTAAAAAAGTCTTGTAAAAAAATCTTAATCTTAAAATTTTCTTGAAAATGTGCGTCCAGTTCCGATGACTATATTATATTTTCATAGCATGAAACTAGTTTCCTTGCTAAGATCATTCCCCAGACTAGATATGGAACCCACATTAATCGTGACAGTGCAACATTGCGCCACGAACTTCGCATCTTAAATATTTATTCTTAATATATATATATATATATAAAAAAGGAAAGACCGGTATCAGGTTACTTAAGATTCCAAGTTCATAATCTGTTTGACATTTTGCAGAAACTTCTGCCTTTCCTTTGGAACATAATGAGCGCTTTCAAGTAAAGCGTCTTAGAAAGTTTTTTTTATATATACTATCTTCAACCTTGTTCCAAGGTAATAAGCGATATTTCATATAATAAAATTTCTCAGATTAACCGAACCGAACCGAACCGAACCGAAAACCGATTACTCCTTTATATTGCTTACTGGCTGTGAATCGTTGTAGTCAGTTGCACTTTAAAATGTATATTTGTGTATAAGAAATAAAGAAGACAATTTGGTTTTTAGGATTATTATATATTATATATTATAAATCAAATTATTTTACGTTAGTAAAAGATATTTAGAAAAAAGTAATAAACATTTGAACGCAGCTCCGACCCGAATGAAAAACCTCTTATATTCGTAATTCAAAATCTTAGAAACATTACTATATAGCAAAACAGAATAATAATTAAAGTGTATATATATATATATATATATATATATATACACTATTATATTTGTATCTTATTTGTATTTATATCTAATATGTATTTTCTATATACTGTATACTACATTATATATATTATTCATATTGTAAATTTTATTATTCCATATTATTGTAAATGCCAAAGGTTACCTGTAAGAGATCACTGATAGTGATTAGGTAATTATATATTATGCTTCTATTTTTTCTGTTTTTTCCTATTTTGTTCTGTAAAATAAAGAATTTTATCTATCTATTTATCCTTATATATTTATATTATTAGGGATCGAACCTACTGCCATCGCATTCACAGTCATACACTGACTACTGTTCCACAATGGGGTCAATAAAAGGTAGACGTATGTATGGTTATAGTTTTTTCCCATATAGTTTTGTGGACAAAGAAACATAGAGTCAATTCACTCCGTTCTCGACTTTGTATATATATTCTGTATGAACATTAAATAAATAACTCCTTTAGTATTAACTATTAAACGCTATTCTTTTTGTTATAATAAAACGAATGTATCACGCTGAAAAGCTTGCATTTGTTTGAATTGTTTGTTTTTATTCACATAATCTTCCTTTAGAAAAGATAGGATCGAGGTCTATATAGTAGAAAATTCATAGGAAACGTGAACGGGTATTATGTTTGAAGATCTCTTTAAAGTATTTTTTTTTTGCTTTTTCACATACTAATATTAGAATAGATTTTGTTACCCGTTCATTAGACTAGGATTAAATATATTGAGAAGGTAACAAGTTTGATTATTATATTTTACTGTATGTTTATTAATTTTTATTAATTATTATTTTTTTATTTGGTTTTTTTTTTTTTATTTATTTTTTTTACTTTTTTTTTTTATTTTTATATATTATATATTATATAAAGATATATATATTAATTTTTTTATTTATATATATTTATTTATATAAAATAATTTAATAATTAATATATTAATACCAGAAAGCCTAAGATTGTAAATAAATCTGCTTGATTAGATGCGTAAAAACTTATACTTAGAATACTATTTACTTCCTTCACTTAGATATTAAATTTTTTTTTTTTATACTCTTACATTTGAAATTCGCCCTGGAAAAAGAATTGATTTTTCTATTATTTTAAAATTTTAGTATATGTGTATTTTACACAACCAATATAAAAAATAATTTTAGAATCAGCACAAAAATTTGAACCCACGCCTCCTGGAAATCGTCCAAGCTCTCTAGCCACTAAGCCATGCGTTGAACGTATGATATTTTACCTTTTTGATCTTTTCATTCTATTTGAATTAAAAGACCGAGTGTGAAGTTGATTGCATAAAATATAAAAAAAAAATTATATATTAAGCAAAAGTAAGAAAACAAAAACCACATTATACAAACACACGCCTAGTTATAAAATAAATAGCTTAGGCCAATATATTACGTTAATATTTGACTTATTTTGACTTCGCAAACGTATGAAAACATTAAGAAAAGTCAAACATTGTACAGTACACCTACTTGCATAATAAAGTGGCAACCGCAATAGGACGCCTTTCAAAATTACCGAAAATTCCTCTCCCAGGCTTAAAACGACGACAAAACCGCGACGAATATATTGCACAATTATAACAAGCCTTATTACGTTACGTTAAAGTATACAATATTATAAGCAGTTTCACAAACAGCCAATTACGAATGACCTTTGGGTGTAAAGAATCTCGGTTTTCATTGATGAGCATGACGGGTCTTGTAAGAGTGGTATTTGATTATTCGATGCAATTGTCTTTTAATTTCACAATTTTTGCACTGAGAACTACTCAAGGTTATTCACTTGATTTTTTATTCAAAATGTTCATATAATTATTATGTGTTTTTTGTACATTATGAGAAAGAGAAATAGAATGTTTTGATAAATTGAATTGAAATTGCGTGTTTTTGTATCCATACTAATATTATAAATGCGTAAGTAACTCTGTCTGTCTGTGACGTCATCATCGACAAATCGCTGAACTGATTGTAATGAAATTTTATGTTGAGATGCTAAGAATAAAACTACGAAACAGCTAGAACAGGTCGCTAACATGCTTAAAAGACGAAACTACAGAGAGTAGCTTAAGTTTATAATAAAAAATCTTGTATCTATGTCTGTCATAACATTTGCACGTACAAAAAACATATTACACGCTATGTATATATTTTATATTTTTTTTAATGAAAAATTGTAAATGCCATTTTACAACATATTTTGGATAGAAGGGTGGACAGAGAGATACTAGTCCAAATCAAGACCCTAGTCAATACATTCTAGTCTACTTTTTGAATTAAATTTATTAGTTGAGTGGAGGAACTCAACGCCTTCGTTATTTTCACCATAGCATATAAATTAAAAAAAAATACAATCTTACCCCGAGTTGTGATAAAACCCACAACTGCTCACAAATTACGCAACGATGGTATTTTTTTAAAATATAGTTTTTAAAAATGTATACTAATTGTGGCCGCACGTATACTGTTGTACGTCGTAGCATCCATATGTATGGCAAGTCTTCAAAGTACACACCATATTTCCATGAAACTACATTATATTTCTATCTAAAAATGTATATGTATATGTAGTTATGACAGTATGCTCAAGTTGAACTTGAATATTTTTTTCAGTATCACGTTTTTTCAGTTTTCCCGCATAGCAGGCTGGGCAGAGAGAGAGTTCAAACACTTCGTTATTCACTTTCCACCCAAATCCGAGACAATGCTATTGAGTTATCAATTCAACGCCACGCTTTGTCTTGGTACCATAGTGGAAATTAAAATAATTCTTCCGAGTGGGAATCGAACCTGCAACCAACGCGTCTATCACACTGCACCAGGACTGCCTCCAATAAAATATTGACAGAGCGCGATGGTTGTGGGTTGACATCTCACAGCAAGCTTTAAAATCGTGGGGTGGAATGGAAGGGAAAGGACTTCTATAATAAAATACAATATGATATATAAAGGTAAGCACATCTTAATACTTTTTTATTTTTGAAACTATTATTAACCGGATTATTTATATATATTTTACGTATTCGAAAATATACATATATAAGAAAACCCTGGCCCTTCAAATACTTTACAGTAGTTCCCAGTTGTGGTGGTACAGTGTAGACTACAAAAAAACTAATTGCAAATCTATGCTATTAAAAAATAATATATAATAAAATGAATATATATATAATAAAAAAGCGATATTTAAAAGCGTTTTCTGATAAAATATAAAGAATTTACAAAAGTCGTTAAGTTTTTACTTAATTCTCTAATTGGACTCATTTCAATTCTGAAATGACGTTCAGACAGTCATTTGCTATATTGGCGTTAAAACTGTCGTAATCGTTTCTGTAATTATGCCATCGGAGCTTTTTATTTTACTTTTTAGACTTTTTAGTACAGCTATATTTTTTTATAACTACGGTTAGATATATAAAAATCGAATCAAACTGATTAATATAGAGTATGTATAGAATATAGAGATTTAAGTACTTCTAGTTCAAGAGCATGAGAATACACATTTTATTAAGTAGCGGAACTAATTTCATATCAGGTACTTCAAATGCAAATAAAACTCAGAATCTGTGTCAACGGCCGTGTATCGTGTCTAATTAAAAAAAAATATTGTAGCGTTTTAGTAAAGGTTCTAGTAAAGTAAGGAAAGGTAAAACTTTTTCAAGTTGCCTCTTTGGCTAGATCTGTTGATGAAGATAATGTCACGTCACTCATTGTCATCATCATCCTTTCTCCACTCTCCACTCTCCAGCTTTAACAACTCTGCTAGTTTATAAAGGTGTCCCAAAATTTACGTAAGAAGTAATTTTGATGGAAAATACAGGTTTATAATTATAAATTGTAACATTTTTATTGATTTATATAGAATACAGTATAAGGTTATGTATGGAATAGCTTATTAGGTAAATGGCCTCCACGATTTTGCTGGCACATACGCACTCTTTTGTTGAATTTTTCCATGATTGTTTTGCATAAATGTGGCTGAATTTCGTTGATACAACGCTCCATTTCATCCTTCAAGTCGTGGGCTTGTTGACATAAAACTTAGACTTCAAAAAACCCCAAAGAAACAAATGATCTGAGCGGCCAATTCAGGAAATGACTGATGCAGTAATTGAATTGTTTCTCGGGCTGTATGGCATGTGGCACCGTCACTTGCAATTTTGGCACAAAGAACTGGATTATCATGTCGCGATAGCGAACACCATTAACCGTTATATACGTCTATACAAATAAATATTTTTTGTATAATATTAAAATAACCGCTTTTTACTAAATTTACATATATGTGTGTTTTTTTACAATTTTGTCTGTTTGTTCCGGCTAATCTCTGGAACCACTGGACCGACTTTGCTAAGACTTTTACTGACAGATAGCTGAAATATTAAGAGGAGTAACTAAGGCTACTTTTATTTTAATCTTCCACGCGGACGAAGTCGCGGGAACAGCTAGTTTTTTTAATATAACCTTGTAAATTTATCAGGCAGATCGTAGATATTATCTAAACAGAACTTTCCCTATCCCTTGGCTACATTGTGCCGTGGTATTCATGAGACGGTCCTCTAATCTCGTAAAGTGATTTTCTGAATGCCTAGATTTTATTTCTACTGGCAAACACTTTAGATAATAAACATATATCTAAAATTGTTAAATAAAATTCTACGCAGTAGTATAGACACCTATATAAACTGTTCCATCAATTAACAATAATGTGATATTTGTTCATAATTAGCCGACTGCGGCCTTGAGGGATAGTTTACACATAGAGGCGATGGTAAACAAGACGCATATCATTATATCTACTGCAATATACGTATATATTGTAATTTGTTTTATTATTTTTACATTTTCACTATCATCAAAAGAAAAATATTTGGAGCTCCTTTACGAAAACTGTGGAGACGGAGAATTTGGACTACATTGTATAATTTATATGAACAAAATATACATAAAAGTTTCTTGTTTATAATAACGCATTAAAAATAAATAAACTTCATAAAATAAGTATTACGCACTGCCGTATGTTTGACATACTATTTAGTATAAAACAGCATACACATTGCTATGGCAACCCTTATTTTACGCGTCACGTACTTATTGTTATGTTGGTGGACGTTCCGTTTAATCAATAAATTACTTCTTGAACTGCAACATAGTACAAAAAAGTATAACTTTTTGTACTATGAGAGTATTTTGGTATAAAGCAACATGACATTTGTTATATTGATATTCCGCGAGGCTATTGAAATACAAAACCTTTCTAATTTCAATAGATAAGACGATTTGAAACTATTACCTGGGACCCAAACCTGAAACTTTTAATTCTAACCCACCACACCAGAAAGCTAGATACAGTCAGGTCATTGCAAGAATCCAGGGCAGAACGCGAGGCAACTAAGAAATCGTTGGCGGTAGTTTGTATAATAATTGTATCAACTGACAGACAATTGCCACCTCAGTCTACCTGTGACTACGGACTACTAGACTATATAATACTATATACGAGATTGAACAGGTTAAAGCAGTTTTATTTAAAAAAAATTTACCAGTATGGTGTTGTTTATAAAATGTAAAATCCATATTTTTCTATTTACATCATCCTATTACATTCATTAGACTTTCTAAAGTACCGATATTATGGCAATTTTCAATGCCCAGTAATTTTCACGATGCGCCGTCTCTCAGTCGCTAAGAGAGTAACACAATATTGATCACTTTTGATGCACACACACATGCATTGATGGCGCATTTCGGAAATGCGTGGCTGTGAAGTGATTGTCCGATTAACACTTAGGTACTAAGTACAATGTCTCAACAACGGACAGAAAGTGTTTAACCTAGTGTTTTAACAGTTTCTTAATAGCCATTTACATTTAGATAAACTTAAAGAACCAATCAGTTAAAAAGCCAAAAATATTAAGGGAAAAGGGAAAAAATATTTGGAAAGATTGCTTAAATTGAATACTATATTAAAAAAAAACAGTAGAACTCTCATCTCACTCCGCTAACTGTGGGAGATGCGTCGAAATGAATAAAACATAATATGTATATGAATTTCAAATGCTCTAAAATCTAAAAAATCTATGTAGGAAGTGGCAATCATCACTTTTTGCTGTTTTCACTTTGAGAGTCGATACACGTCCGATGACGCCTAATGCCTTTCATTGTCGCTACCACACAATTATATTTGACATTTACTACACTCGCTAGCGAAGTGACATTGGACATTGTTTTTGTTTTTATTTCTTTATACGATATATAATGTACTTACGTATAATGTGCTTAACTTTTTTTTATTTTTTATTTAATATACTAATTAAGTTATTGAATCTAAATTAATTATTTAAAAATAAGTTATTATATTATTATTGAATTTATCGCAGCGCACATAGGTGGAGTTTTATTATAATGGCCAACATTATTAAATAGTCTAAAATAACAGAAATAGATAAACTTAGTGCTATATAATTTATTTAACAACATTTAACAGTATACGTGATGACTGTAGGTAAAAATCATTTCTTATCATGTCATATACAAAGAACGGTACGATATTTCGGCAAAACGCCATACGAGAGCCATTATAGTTAAGCGAGTTACAAATTGAGTGACGTCACTAGGTTTTTTCTGTCCAATAATCAGAACCTTGAAATCTTATATTAAGAAAGAAATCTTGTATTAAGAAAGAAACTAATCGCAAAAATAGTTTTGTATTATGAGTATAAAAAGCTATTATTCAAACTAAATAACCCATTATGTTAGTATATTTAATAATATAACAAAACATATTTTTAGGAAACGTATAAAAATATCAAGGCAGCGGAATTTGATACCGCGCCTCTTAGACACCGATCACCGGAGCGATTTCCAAGAAACGCTATATTTTTATACATTACATTATACACATCTTCACTTTAATGATAAGATACTGTATGAACTGCGTTACTACGACAGCTATAATAGTAAACTTAAATAATTGAAAATGCCTATTCATAGTAATCATAGTAAAGAAAATCAATATAGGCATTATATTAATAGAAATAAAGTCTTAATTTCAATGTCAGCCAACACTTGCATCAAGTTCAAACTGGGTAAGTCAATTTATTAAGCTTCAACGTGATATGATTTCACAAACAGCTTTCTCGTTATAAAGGTGGTTGGTTTTGTTTTATTATACCTCTAAAATTTGTGTTTCCAATATATATTTATAAGTATACAAAAATTTTAGAGTCATCTTGTAAAATGTAATTCGAAAAATCATTGGAATTAAACCTTTTTATATATAATGGCTATAATAAATTATTAGTTAACGGTTTTAGTTTTCACTTATATAAAAGTTAGGAATTACAAAAATTTGTAGTTCAATCACTTATCAAAAGTTAGGTCAGCTTAATTAAAATTATTATACTTCTATTACTTAACTCAGATACAAATATCTATCATATCTATTATAATTAATTGTAATAGGACCATTGATGCAGATTGATGAAAATCCGTGGGATTTTAGTGAGTATAGGATACCGAACCCATGAGCCTTACATGACCCGCATAGCACCCAGATACCCAGCATGCGGTTACCCCCAACAGTCTCTCCACAAAAAAAAAGATGCAATGCAAGAGAGATTCTTCAAACATTGTTATTAGTTGCTCTTTTACCTATCTAAATTAATATTATTTAATATGACAGTTATCGCAGGTATTTACAATTTGTATATAATCGGAAGCGTTAGTATTTGATGAGAACTTGAATGCCCTTCAGAGGATAAGGAGTTTGGAGAGTGGAAGGCACTACCGATATAATACAGGGCATGAACTCATTGAGGCTTCATTCTCATATGTGTACTTTAGGTATTCGGTTTGGTTTGACGTCTCCAGACGCAGAGCAGGCAGATGTAAACTATGAAGGGCTGGGGCAATTTATTATAATTTTTTTTAAACATTTTTTAAAGTGTTAATCGCACACTTAGGAAATTGAAAAAGACATATTTAGAAAACGTATAAAAATTTAAACGCAGCGGGATTTGAACCCGCGCCTCTTGCAAACTGTTCAAGTTATTATTATATTGATAATTGTGAGGTTGACCGGTTTTTATTAAATAAAGCTTTATCAGCTTCACACACTTTTTCCTACATATCAGGGTAGTGATATGATACTCCGTTGCCAACTTTCCGCCCGATATCCAGACATTCCGTGTCTCCGTACGTGCGGAACTCAAAGTATTAAATTTATACAATAAATGCTTGTTCTGAACTTTTAAAATGCTTTAAAATATGAAAACAGTAATTTCACTGATACGTTTCTTAGTCATCTTCTTTAGTATTGATAGCCCTTATTATTTGATTTTCGCATTAAAACCCTTTATTATAAACCACTGTATTTAATAAAACTAATCATAAGATAATTTCCCTTAAATTTTAAAAAACAATAGTTCTTAGACACTTCATTGGTATTCTCATCACATTGTGCAATATAACGTCCGGTCCGGTCACTGTATTCGCATAGCCTCCCAACAGTGTAAGCCTTTAATGTATTCGAGTAACATAGAACAATATTTAGAAGTTTTAATAATAAGACACTTAATGCATAGTTTCAAAAAAAAAAAAAAAGGATGCTTACAATTTATCTATTTATCTGTTATATTTCCAGAGTAGAACAATTGACAGGTAAAATACGCGTTATCTTATATGTCAGGTTGATATAAAGTGTTGGACATACACTTGTGTTTGTCAAACACATAGTGGTGTGTGTAATATTAATTTCAACAGCTCTATGTATTTTTAATGCATTATTACAAAAAATATTGACTTTGTTGAATTTTTCTCCATATAAACTATAAGTATGTCGAATTTAATACTTACTAAAAAGGGTCCAAAGTTTATTCTTCATATAAAAGATCATTTTATGGTCCACTTCTCGTTCTAGCATTTAAAATGGTATACAAGTAAGTTTATATAAATATAATAGTAGTAGCCAGTAAGACTGACAACTGACACTTTAAGTTACTTGGCGATTGACGACGACCGGTAGTGCTTGTAATAGCCTATTTGAATAATGAATATATTGATAATACCATTTCTATACATTGTTCTTAGTTGGTCTAGTCGCATTGTCTATATGTACCTGTACAGTGTACACAGCAGTTATTGATTGTCGCTTGACGCGTTAAGCTTGGATTGCTTTGACTGCAATGAAATTTTATATTTTTAGGTTTTCCAATGAGAGAGCTCATTACGCAATATCGTTTGAGAGATATCATTGACTCTATGTAGTCTAGTCACTTTGTTTTACATTTTCCGGTTCTTTAAAAGTGATTGCGTTTCACGACCGTTTTTATTCAATGCCTTAATATACTTACAATCTGCAATGGTTATCTATTTATACTGAGTTATTACTATTAGAAAAGAAATAAAAGAGTGGGAAAGAGTTGCGTGGTTAAAACCTCAATGCCGCGCTTTGTTTTCCTAGAGCGCAGAAATAAAAATAATATATAGCCATTTTCTTGTCGTTTTTTCATTTTCCGGTTCTTTAAAAGATATGGCGTTTTTATGACCTTTTTTATTCAATGACTTAATATACTTACAATCTGTAATTAGTATCTATTTATATCTAGATATTACTATTAGAAAAGAAATAAAAGAGCGGGAAAGAGTTGCGTGGTTAAACTCAGCGTTTTTACTAGAGTGCAGAAATAAAATTAAATATATAAATATTCGTTTGAACAATAATGTGAACCAAATGAGCTTAGTGGGTAAGCTTCTGAATAGACGGTGTGTCACGATAGCACCATATACCCTACGTTGAATACAAATTTACATCCATAGATTTAAGGTCGAGGTATTTAAAACAGTCCCTCTCCATTATAAATACATTTGTATCCTAACTGGATATTGGTTTTACTAAATTAATTATTTTTATGTTATTGAGTCATAGTCATCGCTGTAAATGTCAAATCTGTGTCAAATTTGTGTTAATTTGTACTTGATGATAATAGAACAAAATCAGTTGGGTCAGAGAGTGCTTCTTTATATTCCGTCACGCAGTATATTTTCCTTAAGAAAATATATTATATTTAATAAATCGGAAAGGTAATTTTTTTATAGGCATAAAGTCGGTTTTTAAAAGCATTTTTAGTATTTTTTACTTTTTAAAGTGTCATTCACACACTTAGGAAATTGAATAACATATTTTTAGAAAACGTATAAAAATTGAAAAATCTTAGAGACCGTCCGACGCTTTGTCCGCTAGGCTATGTTGTGAACGTATGTTTAATGATGATTAAGAATAATTTATGAAACTGCATTAACAATCACAATATAAAACTAAAAAAAAAATTGTAGAAAGGCGTCCAAAATGTCAAGTGGAACGGCAAGTACTGTAAGCCATTATAGAAATAATTCTCATTCCGCTAAAGACTATGATCCACTAAACTTTATGAATCCTGGCACTTACTGGTACTAAGGTTATAAGAATAAAAAATATGAAGTTATCTGTTCAGTCTAGACTTTTGCAATACTAAAAGAATAATAATTGATACCACATCTGTTCTTTTTGTGCAAAGCTTACAATGAAATATGTTTGTATAATGTCGAAATATATACTTTTTAAAGTATCCACCTAGAGTGATGCAAATAGTAAAACCGTAATTGTCAAGAAGTCTTATATAATGTTTTTTAACATTTTTAAGTGTAATTCATAATCAGAAAATTAAAAATCATTTTTACAAGCGTATAAATATTTAAACGCCGCGGTATTCGAACCTGCGCCTGTCGGAATCCGTCCAAGCGCTCCTACCGCTAAGGCATGCGTTCTACATGCGGTTACGTCAAATTGCGTCGCTTATTTCAATTTGTTTTTGTTTTTGACATCTCTGTAGAGATATGTCTTATGAATGAGAAAAAAACTCTTTACATTAATATAGTATAAATAATTACTTGAAGTGGTTGGGGCAGGATGAGAAGAGGGGTTGAAAAAATAATAATCATGGATTTGTTTTATTTTCCATAATGTCCTGTATTCAGCAGCCAAGCCCTGTAATTTAATATCCATATCATGAGGGTTCTTGAAAAATACTCGTTCAGCCATCTTGGGGCATCCACCATATTGGATTATAAACGTCATTCAGTGAAATTTCAGTTTCATGAATGATCACAGTTTGGAACCAAACTTTTCTATTTAACTCAAAGATTTGATTTATCCATTGATTGATCTTAGAAATCTAATAAACGAAATAGTTGTCGAATTTGTTGTGTGTGTGTTTTTGTGTGAAAGGACTCCAAGCAGGGATATACGAGGTCCGAGCATAGTAAATACATATTTAAAAAATTTTAAATATATATTTTTTTATTTATATATAATAACTCAAAAATGGAATGGGACTTCCCAATACATTTATCGAGAGCCACAAATCAACTTTCAAACGGCCGCATTTGGCTCACAAGCCGCATCTCAACAATAATTGAACTAAATGGAGTAGCCCAGACCACAGTAGCGGAGTAGCGGATTTATTTGAATACAGGGATGGATTTAAAGCATATGGAAAAAAACTGAAACTCAAAAAAAAGTACGTATAACTTTTAAAGATACTTATTCGTCAGTACAATATAAAAAGAAAACAAAATAGATACCGATATCAAAAAAAGGCAAAGATTTGACCTAATGCTTTAATATATTAACATTAGAATTCATCGTCCTCATTAAGATTGCCCTTGAGCTATATTATTGTAATCAAAATCTATTAGAGATGCAAAGTTGTTATATAATAATCAAATTCACCTTCCATTTCGTTTCAAAGTTTATATTATATAAAAGCTTTCGTTTCATTATGTTCTTTTCATATTGACCTGTTTGTGTTTTTTGTTTGTTGGTTACTAAGGTCACATATTTTTAAGTAAATTAGGTTGGGTTTTGATTGATTATTGTATAGCACGAACGCTACTTAAAATAAAAAAGTTTGACTTTGGATATGTTTTTTACAGGTACAAGGTTTATTTGATTTTTAACTCAATTACCTAAATATATTACAGGAAACATCGTATGTGCTTTAAATATATAAAAATTAGAAAGGAAAATGATGGCCATCGTAGCACCGTGGTACAGCGTCTGACTGCCAAAGCAATTGATAGTGGATTCGATCCCTACTCGGGGAAATTAATACAATTGATCTGTTTTCACTTCTTCGCTTTGGTACATAAGACAAAGCGTGACGTTGAGTTCCACAAGTCTTCTGAACAACTCATGAAATGTCTTGGATTCGCTCGGAAAATGGAGAACTCCGTTCTCCATTTTCCATTTTCTTGTCATTAGGTTCTCTTTTATTCACAGGGTAGCCTGCTTGGCAGGAAAAATCGTGAAACTGCTAAAAACGAACTATCTTTAATGCACCGCCTTCTTTCCTTTTATACAACTACAATAGCCAAAGGTTTCTTGGAAAAGCATTACGCGATGTGTTGCGTGTTTATACATTTAGATTATTTCTTAGTTTCTATGTAATGTGTGTAATTTTGTGTATATATGTATGTGTATATTAATATATATTTTTTTATATTCTTTCACCTGTAAAAATGCGCAAATTACTTTAACGACTTACAAGGTAAGTTAAATAGTAATATATGTGAAAGCTAGTCTGCCTCAAAACTGTCATTTCTTAATGACCCTTAGCGTTAAATTTGACACACCAGACAATGCCTCGTTAGAAAATACTTTACACAATCAAGTCTAAGTAAACTGACTTTAAGTTGTGACTTTCGCGGTCTTAATTTGTAGAAATAAACGAAATTTATATAATTCCCATTCAATATATGTAGAGGCAAAAAATACTAAAACTGTAGTAGTATTATTTATATATAGAGCAGAAGTCTTTTTCCATTTCATTGATACTAAAAATAAACTAATATTATGAAAATGGTGATTACATTACATAATTCAAACCTAATTTTCATAAAAATTAGATTTACTTTAAAAAAAATTCTATGACGGCCCGACTTATCGGTCCGTTTTGTAAAATGTTTAGCAATGCAATTGCTCACTAGTATGTTCCTTTAATTTCTTAAGAGGCTCTCCAATTTCCGCCCAAATGTCTTGGTCTTACCAGAGAGCGGAACGATTTAATTATTCGTATATAATCATTGCTTCGGGTGGGAATCGAATCCACAACCAATCGCGTTTATCTGAGGCAGTCCCTTTGCGCCATAATGTTTTCAAGAGTGTTTTCTTATTTATTTTGAAATTCAGCTCTGCTTTGTGAATTACTATGACATTATGCTTTATAAACTGAAAATAAGCTATTAACAATGATTTTCGTTACTCAATTTATTAGCTGCCACACGCAGTTACAAAGGTATTGAAATATATTTTCTTTTTATTATTAAAGTTATTGGTAAAAGTTGAAATATAATTTGGATTTTTTTTTTAATTAAAATGAATTATGTATACATGTTAGGTGTCTAGCCTAGCAATACTTGTCTAACCACTCTAGGAGCTGGGTTGGTGATGTTGAGTAGTATAGTTTCAAAATTTAGTTTGCATATCTGAATATGTTTTATAAGTTTCATTGTAAAGCTAAGGCATGTCAAAATGGTAACGACAGCGTACACGATAATTGTAACTCATCACGAGTCTCTTTCAATACTTAAAAACTACATACTTATAATAAAATTTGAACATAATTCACAATAATATATTGAATTATTATTATTATTGTGGAAAATATCGGTTTTATGCATTTCCTCTTCACATACGTTTCAAGTGCCATATTTCATACTCCTGCGCCGGCGTTAGCAAAATAGGGCCAAAAGGTTTTACCTTCTCGCATTAATCAGTATATCCATTATATTCATCTAATAACGCGCAACTACGTTTGCGTATACTATTATAACCTAAAATCCTATTTTTTTTTTATATATAGACATTACTTACCCCAACATGCTGTCCGTCTATGAAAAGCTGCGGGACAAGAATTTGATCGCTTCTCATTCTATCCCGAATTTCATCCTGGTATTCAGTGCTCATGAAGACGTCTCGTTCATCATACTTAATCAATAAATTCCGTAGAATTTTCTTAATTAGCAAACATCTTTGATATGTGCTGCGAACTATGCCCATTGTAGTTGTGTAAAGAACGACTTTGCCAGCATCTTTTTCTTTGTAACTCTGCAAAGAACAATATTATTTTATTGGTAATTGTTTATGCTGTGAGCTAAGACAATATGCTAATACAGTGGGAACTCTCTCTGTACAATATTACACAGCTATTTTTTTTAAATATTGATATAGCATTTTCGATGCCATTTGGCGGAATGTAGGTTTAATTTTAGTTCTAGAGAATATTTATACTTTTAGATTAGATGTTTACTGGTCGAGTGCACTTGTAAATTACTTCTATAATGAAACTCTAAAACAGATGAAAATACGTTTGGAGGCAGAGCTTTCTAAAGCTAGGTTTTCTTAATCTAATACGTAAAATGTGGATTTGTGATTTTGTTAGCAGCTTTAAACGTTTTCTCACATAGCAGGGTGGGCAGTGAGAACTTTGTGTCTAAACACTTCGTTTGCCAATATCATATGAATTTGAAACATTGTGTGTTGAGTGGCAGAACTTAACGCCGCGTTGAGAGCTCACTAGAGCAGGGAAATTACATTTTTTCACTTTTTTTCCAGCTTCACACTTTTCCCCGAATACCAGGGTAGTCAGAGGGAAACTACTGACAAGACACTCCGTTCTCTACTTTTCGCCTGAAATCGAGACTTTGTGTTGGGTAACAGAGCGGAGAAATAAGCATATTTTAAATGAAAGCGTTCCCACGAGTGGGAGTCGAACCCATAACCAATCAATTTACTGTCAGATGCTGTCTACGCCACAATGACCTCGCTGAAATGGTAATAATTCGAAAATAATTATTTCTTCAAATGGGAATGAAATCCATAATTTACAGTACGACGATGCGCCTATTGTCTCTGTGATATTAAAAGTAAGAAAATATAATGTATTTAATATATACGAGTATATATATATATATACACATATATTTTCATTAGATTATTCTAGATACGGCCTCTACAACAAGAATAAGAACACCTTTGAACTTAAAAAAGTAATACTTCTACTTACAGTAAATAGTCTTATATAAAGTAATTTAACATCCATTTTAATTAATACAAGTTTATAGTAATATGCAAATTAGCAGTAAAAATGAAGGGCACTCTAGATGTTGGGAACTCAAACTATGCCAATTTCAGGGTTTATTGGCCATTATGCGAGGAATCTGAAGCGAGCCGCTAATTGTACGGAACTTGTAATAATATATTAAGATATTAATTTGTTCAGTAGATGTAACAATGTATGTAGATGTAAATTTTTGTTTGGTAATTCATTTTAGTTTTCGCGATTCTTATACATTTAAAATCAAAATATTTTGGCCGGTTTTATTATATATATTTTGGTATTCATAACTACAGTCTAATACAGTATACCTGTCAAATACAGTGTGCCTGTGTTGTAGTGTCACGGGTTTATTGCAAGTTTTTAACTATCGACCCGCTCGCGGCTTCGCCTGCTTAAACTACACGACTAAACTATTTAGTTTCAGCGCACGCCGCGTTTTCACTTGAATACAAACTGCTTAAATTTATAATTTAAATTCTTGTATTTTTTTATTTATGAACCGATGGATATAAAATATACACTAAATGTTAAGGGAAGTTAGCCAAAATACAAAAGTTAAAACAACATTTAAATCGGTTTAGTCGTTTCCTTGATTAGCGTGCACAAACGCACAGACAAACAGATTTAGGTAAATTAACTAAAAATAATTTTATATAAAACATTTGCTTAGATTGTTTTCACTTTGAATTTTATATACTGTATATAAAACATGTTGCGTGTGATATTATATCCCAAGGCATGTCTCATATTTTATTGAATTGTTATATTATAGGGTATATTTCATATAAGCTGATTTGTTAAAAAATCTAATATCTTTTTAACATTCATTTATTCATATTATGCTTTTAACTGTGACAGATTCGAGTAATATAGAGCCATCTGTTACATAATAAAGACATTAAAGTGCCTACAAAGTCCATAACATGCAATATTAGGGAACAAATTTACTTCTATTAGTTCTTGAGACTACAAAGAGATGGCGTTAGAACTATAATCACTATATTTTATATTTCTTTTTATAAAAAAGTCCATCGTGGAGCAGTGTGATAGGGTCTGAATGTAAACCCGATGGTTGCGGAAGCGATTCCCACTCGGGGGATTGATTATATTATTATATTATATAAATTATATTCAATTTCGCCGCTCTAGCGACAAAACGCGCGCACGTTATGTCTCGAATTCGGGCGGAAAGTGCAGAACGAAGTGTCTAAACACTAAGTTCTCTATGACTACGAGAGTACCCTGCTATACGGCAAACTATTTTTTATTCTTTTTTAAGAAGTTCCCAAATTATAAGTAACCTACAAAAATTAAATGTTTGACTAGATTAATTGTATTAAGTATAGGGATAAAGATTTTTGTGTTAACGATAACCTCTGACGTAACTTATTCTAAGAATATATCAATTGGCAACAACAATGTTTCTTAAGGACAAATCACTTTTTTGAAATGAAACTATTTTAAACGCATTTTGATATTCGAAAAATATATTTTAGAAAACCTGACGTTTCAAACACTTTAGAGTAGTCCGTGGTTGCATACGAGAATACCTGTAACTATTCCAAAAATGTTTTCGCGATTTCTTATTATAAGAAATCACTGTTGTTGATTGACAAGACCGTTGTAAATCAGTTCACCTAGATATATAAAATTATGAATGGCGGAATTCAGTAGGTACTAAACAGCTTCACGCTTTGATTTTCGCATAGAAGAGAGAGAAGTGAGTAGAGTTAAAACACCCCGTTCTCTATTTTCCGCTTTGTACTGTAAAAAATGATATAAATGCATGTCGGGTTTGATATCAACACAATTGTATTTACGTCAAAAAGCACATTTATATCCACTGTCCATATGCCTGCTATACACACAGAACATAGTTTTAAGATAGTCTTTAAAGTGTTTTTTGCACACTAAGGAAATTTAAAAAGACATATGCTTGAACGGTTTTTAAGAGGCGCGGGTTCAAATCCCGCTGCGTTAAAATTTTTATACATATTCTAAATATGTATTTTTTAGTTTTAAGATATTTTTAGTCAATTCGTATATGAATTAGATATTGAAATACAATAATACTCGAGGCAATTAAAATCCTTAACACTAGTGTCTAAAACTCTCGTCACTGAAATTCAAAACAATTATATTCTCATTTTTTTCATCTTCCCGTATAGCAAAATTGGCGTAGAAAAATCTAGTGTCAAAACAATGGATTCACCACTTTCCGCAATAATTGCGAGACACTGCGTTTTAAGCGCAACCACTCAACTTCTTATCCCACCATAGCGGAGCAATGAAAACAATTGAATTAAAATCAATTCCACCGTTTGGGAATTGAACCCACAAAGCAATTAGCCGCTGTCCCACTGCGCCACGACGGTCTCTCTTATTTTCTGACAAGTAGGTCAGTTTACATAGAAACGCATTTCGTCGAAGTGCAAACCGCACTCATATTTACAAGTATTGCGTATTTGCATAACTTCCTATCCGATACTTTGCGGTTACTTTGTATTACAATAGCCAGATGTACGTAACACATGTCACTTGTATCGACAGCGTACAATCGTGTTTGTTAGAAACTGCCCACTTATTGATGAAGTAGCTTGAAATTTTGTTATGTTATTTTATTGTTGCATCTTAATAGTGAGTTAGTAAAATAGTATATTTTTTGTTTATTTTTAAAGTAGAGTATATCAAGCCGAATCTTGACAAAGACTAACTCTACTTCTAAATGAGAACCCATAGAAAATAGACATATAAAATTGAAGTGTCTGTTTGTAATATTTAAAAATAACCACTTTTTACTAAATGTATATGCATGTTTGTATACACGGTACATATACCAAAATAACATTATTTACAATTTTTGTCTGTCGGTCGGAATTTTTGTCTGTTTGTATCGGTTTATGTCTGGAACGCCTGTATTGATTTTGACGGGACACTCACTGGCAGGTAGCTGATGTAATAAATAGTAACGTTAGTTACTTTTATTTCAGAACTCCACGCGGTCAAAACCGCGGGCGCAGCTAGTGAATCAACATAATATTATGTTTATAAAAATATACTGTGGTGAGTGACTGACAGACAACGCACAGCCGAGACAACTTAACGCATACATAGCTGAAATATGGCATGTAGATTCCTAGGGGAGTGTAGGAAAGCATTAAGAAAGAAATATTATACAAAATCAAATTTAACTTTAAATTAATTGTTTTAAAATACAATATCAACAACAAAGAAACTCATATATCTCTTCATTTACAAAAACACACATTACATGTTAACAAATTTAAACAAATATTTATATTTTAACGGCCATGACCGTAGCGTGAAGCCTTTATGGGAACCTTATGCTTCAAGTTATTAGTCAAGTGTTACCCAACAGTTTGCAATAAATGCTGTACATTGACTAATTACAAGGTGTCTTCACTACGAATAGGTCACGACATCTATTGACACGTTGAGCAAATTTATAGCTTATATATTTAATTATATGATAGATTCGGCTAATTAATTGCAAAATTACACATATTTTTAATTTATATGCGTTTCTAATTTGAAAATGGTTGTAATTCTAAGGTATGTTTGGCAGTAGTGAGTTACGGACTATATAGTTATGGACTATATGTTTCCGCCACAGACTACTACATCACTCTACCCTACTTTACGCTCATATAAACTTGGATGGTAGAAGCAAACTGGCATAGCACATTTTGTTTCAATGTAAACGAATATATACAATTTTGTCTCGAATGGAAATCGAATTCATACCCATCAAGTATATTCAACTTCCCCGTCTACGCACTACACTAGCAAGCACTTAAGTAAAATAATCTTATGGCATACGAAACACCACTTAACCGTACAATTCATGTAGTCCAGTTGCTTCTAATCAATGTACACACAGTGGCATTAAGAAGTGAACTTTATACGATACGATTTTTAAATCGTGCAGTGAAGCAACCAAAACATTAAAACAAACAAATGACATGAAGTGTAAAATTAAAACTTTTTGTTTTAAAAGGCCTACCTTTTTTGCCTCATAAGCAAAGATAACCTTTTTAATATATATATATATTTTTAATTGTTATTTACACACTTAGGGAATTGAAAGACATATATTTAGAAAACGTATAAAAATTTAACGCAGCGGGATTTGAACCCGCGCCTCTTGAAAGCCGTTCAAGCCCTTGAACCCATTTACGGTTTTCATGATTTTTTATACGTTTTCTAAATATATGTTTTTCAGAGAGAACCCGTCAAGTCACTCCGTTCTATACATTCCGATCGAAATCAAGACATTCAGTATATAGTAGCGGAAATTAACACAGCGCCTAGCTTAATAAACCGAATTTTGCATTCGTACGTTTAATAACAAAAATGTTTAAATTATGATAGAAACGTACCGTGTAATGTACCTTGACTACTAATGATCGATGCAAATCGTAGACCTGACCTAGGCTATAAAAGATATATTAAAAAAAAATATGAATTGTGCTATTAATTTGTATGATTCGGCACAGTTCCTAATTTTAATACTAGATGTATTACCACTTGATAATAAGGAAGCGAGTGTTATTGGCGATGCTGTGATAAATATTATCATATTTGATATCTTCCTATATGTATTAATTAAAAATATAATTATAATTGAAACCGTTAAGGTATAATTATAATGCGTCTGGATTGCACGCAATAGATATCGATTCGAATTACATTCGAGACATTGGATATATTTAAAACTATAATTCCGTTTTTCTAATTTACTGGTATTATACATACAACCTCCCTATTTAAAGGGAAATTAAGAAACCAGTCCTTTACTAATATTATATAATAATTGGGTAAGGACAAACTTTTCTTTTTTACGAGTATAATATAGACTGAGACTAATACTTTATTAATCAATCTAGACTAGAATACGTAAAAGTAATAAAATAAATATTACACATAATACCATATGTTTGATATACATTTTTATTTAAAGAAACATGCATGTTAAGGCAACCCCTGCATACGCGTATATGGGTCTATTTACGCTTTTTCCCGCGTAGTACGCTAATCAGAGAGAACCTAGTGTCAAGACACTCTGTTCTTCACTTTCCGCCCAAATTTGAGAGAATGCGTTTTGAACTTGAGATCTATCTATACAAATGCTTCACAATAACAAAAACATTGTATATGCTAGAAAATATCGTATGTTATAAAAGTCTTTTTCATGACACGATATTGTAGGTCAGTAACCAAACGTACAGTTATTCAAATATACCTCTATCCATTTCTTTGTTATTTACAAATTATATGTTATCGATGAAGATTGATGGTTAAGTTCGATGGCATTTGGAGAGGAATATGGTTTCTAAGAAAGGGGAACTCAATTTATTATAATTGATTGCTTTTAATTAATAGGTTAATATACTTTGTGTATAGCCATTAGTTATTGTACTAATTAAGAAATAAATAATGATAAGAAATAATAAAAATAACTAAGAAATGGTATACAAAATCTTTGACAATTCCATTAATAGCATACAGTGTGCAACAACTTTAATAGAGCCTCAACTTTTTTATTATTCTTCACATTTCTCCCCATTCATGAGATGAGCTTAAGCTCAGCACCAATATGGAGAGTATAGTGACAAAATCAATCAGTCTTCTTTATTCTGGCAATTTTTTAAACATGTTCCTAGGTAACGAAGGCCAAGTGCAATTTTGCCAAGTTCACTTCAACGAAATTTAAGCCACAATCCTAATGTTTTTAGAGAACGCTAAACAAAATTTATGTAGCGGGACTCGAACATGTGCCTCTTGGACAACGCCCAAGGACTTGGACAGCCTCACATAATATACAAACAAAGAAGTTATCATCGTATTGGACTTCGTGACAGTTTTTAGCAGCTTCACGCTTTTCCCGCATAGCAGGGTAGTCAGAGAGAACTTAATGTTAAGACACTCCGTTCTCCGCCTTCCGCTTGACATTAACACATTGCTCTTAATATTATGTAGGTTAATGCAATTATATGAAACATAATCTTTCCCCCAATTGGAAATCGAACTCACCACCAATCACGTTTACATTCAAACGCTGTCCGACTGCGCCACAATGGTCTCAATATTGGTCTTGAAAATTCTCCTCAATTCAAAAGTATTTTATCAAAAATATTCTTTTAAAACATTAACGTAAAAGAAATGTTAATGGGCCATATGTTGAAAAACACCCGCTCTCCTCAAACCGGTATAAACGGTTTGCCTTACAAGGTCGCGTCGCTTCGTGACTAGACGACTACAACAATTCAATTTACTCTTAATAAAGATATAAATTTCATATCGCTGTATTAGACGTAATTTCTGTATGTAATATATAATTTTAATGTATATGAGTTTTTGTATACAAATGTGCATGTTAAGTGTGTGTAAGGTGTGTTTAATTATTTTAATATATGTCTAATTATAATTATTATGAAAAACGGATTTCTCCACATAAATTATAATATAGCACATTTCACACTTTGCCTCCCAAACATATTTCATGAAAGTGAAGTGATTTAGAAGTGGTTTATCTCTAAACGCAGGGCTAGCCCTTGGCTTAAACTTAAATATATCTTAAGGATTATAGGCAGAACACTTCATGGTATTTTCCGCAAAGCAGTACGAGTATAGCCGCATAGTAGTATCAAGACGCTCTGTACTACACCGACCGAATACGAGACATTGCGGGTTGAATGGCGGAGCTAAACGCCTTGTACACTGTGCATATCATCAGAGCGACAATGAAAATAGTCAAATATAATCATTCCCCCGATTTGGAATCGAACCTACGACCATCGCGTATACGGTCAGATGCTGTCACGGTGCGCCACGATGGCCTCAAACGAAAGTTAACCTGTACATATTTTAATACTTCAGACTATATATACAGTATTGCTTTATAAAGTGAGATAAATAAAAAATGGAGCCGAGTATTTAAGATTATAGTTCTTACAGCCCGATTTTTCTTTTTTTTTTAAACTGGGAAGTGCAATTTACGCAGACCATCCGAACTCAGGCAGACAAACTACCTGACGAATGGATGATACTGTGGGACTCACCAGCCTACAGGAGTAAAAATAAAACCGGAAACAGGAGTAAAAATAAAAAAAGACATACAGGACCCTACTCACATGAAGTTGTATCACACTTGGCTTCATTACAATTATAATTATAGGTACATTCCGCTATAGCTATTATACCATTTTTTTGTATGAAGGCATACCTGTTCTAGAAGGTCCAATGAATAATGCAATGGTAGTGATCTTGGTCTAAGAAATAAGATCAATCATTAACCGAAACTATTGCCAGTGCCAAGGTTTCAAATGTTCTAATTACAATTATGCAAATTAAATTAAAAAGATTCATTTTTAATAAAAACTATACATTTTAATGACTTTACCCACATTTTTGTAGATTTATGGTATATATTGTCATTTAATACTTTATGAACAAATAAAAAAACTAACAGATATATATTTTGATGTATATTAAAAATACATATATAAATATATTATTATTATTTGAAACATATTGTTGCAATTGTTAATTTTAAAAGTTTTTTTTTGTTCCAACCCTAATCTTTATTAGATTTATCGATCATTAATTTTACTGTATTTCCACAGGCATCATTTTTATAAATAAAGTTAGCAGTTTTGACTTCGTATACTATTTTCAGTATTAAAGTTCCCATATTATGCAGGTGTAAAGTACAATCAACAGAACGGTCGAATATCAGTAATAATTTTAAAAAGGCAAAACTAAATATGCACAAGCATCTAACTAAGCCCGTCCTTCCCACGTTTTCAACTTTAGTAAGTTGACAAGATCCTATAAGTGCTAATCGTGATTGTAATATATTTACATACAATTGAACTGGCCTTTACTAATAAAGTTATCTTGAATACTTGAAATATTATAGAATAGTTTAAAAATGAAAGTTTAGTTTTATATAAAACTCCTTTAGACTGACAGACAATACGGGAATATTCTTACGAGAATGCAAAAAACGTTACGTTACGTTTAACAATAAAATTTATAGAAAACAGAACTATAAATATAATGACAAACTTCTCAAATCCAAGGAAACGTTATTTAGTGGTCGAATAATTATTTTATAAAGGCAATATCTAAATCTAGTTTCTTTTTTTCTACATAAAATGCAAAACTGTAGAAGACAAATAATATATATATATATATATTAAAATATAAAGATATATTAATTAATTCCATTCAAACATTAAAGTTGGTATGAAGCAAGTTTGTTAATAGAAATGTACAAATAATAATTAAAACTCGTGACCTTCCGGCCTTACTGTCAATGTTAGTAACTAAAATTCAATATTTTTTTTTGTAATGAATTATGAATTAATTGCTTATATTGGTACAAGGTAGAATATAAGTGAGTATTAAAGATACGAATGTGAAAGCTAGTTTCACCTTTTTACCTTTTATATTAGTTATAAATTAACTATAAACTTATGTGATGAGTGAAAATTTCAACAAATTGATTGTTTAATTTGTTGAAATTTTAATTACAATCAAATTTAAAATAAATTGAATTTCTCTAAGTTTTTACGTAGTAACTACATTACAAAATTTATACGACAGCAATAAAAATAATATTATTTTTTATAAAATATATAGATAAAAATATAAAGATATTTTTAAGCGTATTTCTAAAATGCAGAAGTGAATCCTATAAATATAGGTTAAATTCACAATGTAAATTGTATATAAAACATAGGCCCAGACATAAATGCTGAATTGATATGGGTTGACCTAAACCGGCGTTAGGTCCCGCAACCAATCACTCAATGTCTTAGATCGAATGAAAAGCTCATTCATTATTGTCGCCAAAAATACTGCAGAAATACAATTTTTTTCCAATATTTTTAGCGTCACGTTTTTGTCGTTGTGTCATACATAGTTAGGTAATCAAAGAGAAACTAGTGTCAAGACACTCCGTTCTCCATTTGCCGCACAAAACTAAACGTTGCGTGTCAAAAAACTATATCATCAATTTAAATAGGCTTATTAAAACCTTTACGAACTAACTGGAGGAGATTCACGCATTATAAAAGGCAATAGAATATGCTAGAGGACGCCTGTGCCAAGTAGTAGCAAATATAGAATCTAATAACTCAAAACTAATTTCCAAATAAAAGGGATTCTGATTATTATTATTATTAAAATCATATTACGTATATTAATTCATAAAAGCTTCGATTTGTTCTAGAATGTGGCCGTAAGTTATGTAAGGCAGACTGCCTTGGTGTCGGCCTACAAGCGCCTGAGGTGATGCGATTGATTTACGCCATTATGGCCACATTACTTACATTTGTTTAACGATTCTAACCTACTTAGAAAATGTCTATTAATCTGTCTTAGTTTTATACATTTTTCAATGTTTTAAGAAAAAATATGAAATATGAAGAAATATGTATAAATAATATGAATAAATAATGTATAAAAGTCAATGATCCAAATTTGATCGTGCATTAAATTATGTTTTTTTTTTAAGGTTGTGGGTTCGATCCCCACACGAGGGAAAGGCTCTGATAACACAACGCGCGGCGGTTACTTGCGCCACTCAACAGGCAATGTTCGAGTTCGGGCGGAAAGTGGAGAACGGGGTGTCTTGACACTAGATTCTCTCTGATTATACTAATGGGTATGAAATGGGCGGGTAAAGCGTGAAGCTGAAGAGAGATTAAGCAATGACTATTTACTTAGTTTCTTTCTCCTTATTTGCGAACTTAGAGAAATAAGAACTAGCAAGCACCTCTATATTTATCTTTTACAAAATTTTAAGTGTAAAACACATTTGGAAACCGTAGAATATTCTTGAACGCAGTGGGATTCGAACTTGCGCCTCTTGGTAACCGTTCAACAACTTAACGTAACTTTAAAATGTTAAAAGAAATTTTTACTTTTAAAATTTTTGTATATTATTATTACTTAGTGTATGGAGCCAATTAACTTAATGTATTGCATGAAATATTTTATTAAATGCTCATTTAGCAGTTCTACAATTTAACTAATATGACACTTTCCTCTAAAGACTTAAGAAATTATAAGGCGACCATTTAAATGTTGCAGATTGAAATCGGTCTAGATTTTTTGTTTCTAATGTAAATACAGTCATTTATTCCAGTCTGTTTAAGACAAAATACAATGTTAGTTTCCACTACTTTTTCCGCAAATAAGTAGAAAAAACATTACGACACAATCTCTTAGTGACTCGTTTCGATTTATTAAAAAGTTTGAAAGTTATGTAAAAATTATTATACTGTACATATACTACGCTAATTTTCAATACGTAATTAATAATCTGATAATATTAATATTTTTTTTTAAGTAAAATGAAAGTTTTGTTAAATTCTATCGTAATATAAAATAGTTACAGCATAAAACTCAATCACATTAGACGTTTAGAATTTATTATAAAAAACGTTTCCAATTGAACTAGAATCCAGAGCACTTAGTTGTAAGTTATGTCAGGCCTTGTAATGTACCCACAGGGATGAAACAAGTCGACAAGCTTCTTTATATGGGAGTGACCGTTAAGTAATCGACACTAATGCTTTTTATCTGACCACGAAGTAAGGAAAGAGTAATGTGTTCAACAGGATGTATTAATTTAAATTTTTAAATAATACAAACGGTGAACGGAGTGTCTTGTCATTAGGATCTCTCTGACACGCTTTTTCCTGCATAACAGGCAACTATTACAGAAAAAGTGTGAAGCTGCAATGCAACTGCAACATAATATATATATATATATATATACCTAAGACAAGGCACGGCGTTGAGCTCCGCCATTCACCCTCATGTCAAGAATTTTCTATTCTCCACTTTTTCTCAAAATCTGACAAACTGCGCGTTTACTGGACGAAACGCGCCAGTCCAGTAAACGCGCGAACCTGAACGGAACGGAACACCGGGCTTTGTCTTGCCACCAGAGCAGATAAATGATAATAACTTAAATATAATCATACCCTGAGTGGGAAACGAACCCACAACTATCGCGAATACAATCAAACGCCGTCACACTACGCTATATTAGCCTCAAATAGCTAAATAATAAATTAAATATATACAAAATAATAACTTTGAGATTCTAACCCAAAATACTTAACATATCAAAAAACAATGTTGCGTCCACAAACTAATATTACAGCACAGCAGTTTATCAACGCATATTTTGCAAGAACATTTCGAAATGTCCCTTTGTCGCAATTTATTTAATATCGAGCCCACGTTTCACAGGTGGCAAGTAAATCACGCGAAGTGGTTCAATGGCACTGTTACGATAATGACATTCTGTGAAGATGGTGTCTGTTGAAAGATGTAATTCAGTAGTTTTATATATGTTGAAAATGTAATAGGATTTTTTTTTTATTTTTAACAATTCGTATTAATTATATATTATTAATTAATAAGCGTATAAGAATTTCAACGTAGCTGGATGTTGAACGCATGGCTTAGCGGTCAGAGCGCTTGAACGGTTTTCAATAGGTGCTGGTTCAAATCCCGCTGCGTGCAAATTTTTATACGTTTTCTAAATATGTCTTTTTCAATTTCCTTAGTGTGGGAATAGCACTTTAAAAAATGTTAAAAATATATAATTCGTATTGTTAGGTGAAAACGGATTTATACTTGTTCAGGCATATCAGGGAAGACAGATAGACGAGTTTAGTCACTCCGATCCTTCAGCCCTCCGTATGGAGAAGAGAGATCCACTGTAGATTAAGTGTATCACTTAATCTAGATACAAGAGAGCGAATTCAATATATCAAGTGTTTATCAGCGACACTCAATGCCATGCCGCGTTACCATTGGGGGCTAATGAAAATTATTTAAATATACTCGTTTCTCTAATTCGAGTGAAGAATGAAACTCACATTCATCACGCTCATAGTCAAATGCACTCCCACGATCATCTCTAAATATAATGTACTGATAAATCACGGTGTTCTATATAATTTTCCCTTGTTCCACTTTTGAAGAAATTGCATTGTTGGAAAACGAAATTGAAAGTAGCAATTTATGTATGGAAATTCGTGTTTTTTTTTAAAACATATGAAGGAAATATAGTGAAGAAGTGCACAAAGCCAATAATTTTCATTATAATGCATATGAAGTACATTATATTAATTTTACACATCTATCTTTTTACGTTTGACATATTACATATATGTAACATTTTGTAACATTTTTCAAAGTGTTATTCGCACACTAAGGAAATTGAAAAAGACATATTTAGAAAACGTATAAAAATTTGAACGCAGCGGGATTTGAACCCGCGCCTCTTGAAAACCGTTCAAGCGCTCTGAGCGCTCAGAGTTCTAGAACGGTTTTCAACAGGCGCGGGTTCAAATCCCGCTGTGTTCAAATTTTTATACGTTTCTAAATATATATGTACACTTATGTATAAGTATACTTGCGTACACTTTGCGTTAATGTGACCACTAGTATAATTTAAAATATAAATAGATAAATAGGTCTAATTTTTTAATCCATTGCGTATCAAAATTGCTAAAACCATGGATATTAAAGCTATATTCAATAAAAAAAATTAATTAGTTCTTCTTCGGACCAGAGCGAAAAAATGAATAGAAATAACTGAAATACAACGGTGTCTTTTAACTAAAAACTTGTCCTATTTAATATATGAATAAAATATGATGACAAAAGTATTACAGAAATAATAACGACTTAGCAAGAAAGTCTTAAAGACTATGAAATCTTACATAATGTGTGTTTAAAAGCGAACTGTGCAACAATTTACTTAACCCAGGCAATATATGAAGTAAGGTGTTTTGTATGACAATACTCTTTGTTCACTTAGTTTCTAAACTATTACTTTGTATACACTCAGTATTTAAGAACTTTGAACTTAAACTAATGACTATTTCTTTATGATTTTTTCATGTTTTTACCTTAAAATTTGTGATTAGTACTCGTAGGTAAGTAAGCAAATTGAGAATGCAATTTTTGCCTTTATATCTATAACAAAATATATACGAAATCTAGAAAAGGATGTAAAATTGTTTTAAGAGTAACTTAATAGCGTAATATATGATTATATTAAAACATGAAAGAAAAATTTTGGACTCCTTTTTAAGAATATTATACGGAAGGAGAAATTTAACTATGCCAAATTTCATTTTAAATTTATAGTTCAAGCTATAGGCATAGTATAAGTTTGTATGGAAATGAGGTGCAGAAATTATTTTTTTAAGTAATCAACGAGAAATAACTTAAATTAATTTAATATATGTTCTTCCATGTAATTTACATGCAACACGTTTGTATATATTGTATACGCGTTGTTATATAGACGCCTATACGTTGCTATTAGAAAAGCGCCATCAATTTTAAATAAAAGTTATATAAGTCTGCAAGTAAAAATAAGTAATTTAAATTTAGAACGTAATTTTTCGTTAGGCGTCTACATTTAAAAAAAAAATATATCTATAACAGAGAATAACAGCAATACATCAAAATATATTTTTCAAACAATATTTATTACATTAATTGAAAACACTAATACGGATCGAATATGCAAATTTTAATTAAATTTAAATCTTTATTATATTTTATTAATTTCACCCAAATATTATGTTTGTGTAACGAAGTAGTAGTTTTGGTTAAGCTTTCACGAAACCGCAGTGCTTACGGTTCCTTATTACAAAATTTACTTTTGCAGCGTTGTCAGACAAAACCAAGTGTCAAGACACTTCATTCTCCGCTTTCCATCCGAAATCAAGACTTTGCGTGTTGAGAGTGGCGGACCTCAACGCCATGCTTTGTCTTAGGTACCAGAGCAGAGAAATATAATCATTCCTCCCAGTGGGAGTCTAACTCACAATCAATCGCATTTAAAGTCAGACGCGGTACTACTGCGCCACGATAGCCTTTAAAATTTACATAAATTGTGAGAAGTTACCAAGTTGCAACAAATATAATATAAAAATCTTAAACAGAGAGAATGGAGCAATATCCTAATTATGTCAATAGAGTATTATAATGTTTCGATTCTAAATTAAATACAAAATAACCAATTATAATTTTTTTTTTAATATGTCTTTGTAATCTTACGAGTTTAAGAGATTAATTAATAATAATACACTTTTACGTATTTTAAACGAAACTATTTAGAACGGATTTACAAAGTATGTCCTGTGTATCACGGACTATTAAAATACTATACTGAGCTTTTAAGACTACAGCCTTACGAATCTCCAATATTAAGTAAGTTCGATAACTTAGCTATAAACCAGACTCTATTAACAAGTCAAAATCAATTTAACTCATTATCATATATAAAATGTTTATTATATGACAAATTTTATTATAAAACTACGCTTTTATTACAATTAACAAGGACGAATCTCTAGATCCAGTTTCGACGGAAATCGATCCGACAGCTTTAACTTCTAGTAGTGCCTTTAAAATTAGTTTTTTCATACCAATATTAATATGTTTACGTAATATACATTGACTATTTAATTACGAGCTTTAGAGGCAAGGCAGGTGGTAAAATGGTTTAAAAATCATATTAGAAAGGAAATTTTGTTACCAAGGCTTTTGTTTTTGTGACGCTGGGAAATGCCTTTGCGCATACCGTCCGTGTCCCACAGAGGGCCCGCAGACCCTTGCGGGAACGAACGGTACTGTGGAGCTCACCGCCAAGTATACTTGGCCTGATACTACCTACTAAAACCCAGCGGAAACGCTTGCGCGTGCTACTACAACGCCTGTGGACGGTCTGGCCCACCTATTGAGGGCTACTGTCGCCTTACCAAGGCTTAAGTTAGCTTAAGTTTAGTTTTCAGAAAATTTTAGAAAAAATATAAAAAAAAATTTAACAAGCTTATAAGAATCATGACGTAGCTGGATATAACGTATGGCTTAACGGCCAAAGCGCTTGGAAGGTTTCCAGAGGTGCGAGTTCGAATCCCGCTACGTTCAATTTTTTATACGTTTTCTAGAATTTCTTTTTTAATCTAAGTCTGTGTAATAACACTTTAAAGATGCTTGTGAAGTGTAAAGTAAAGTAATTATTAACTTTTTAAATAGTTTACTTTGACAACTTTTAACAATTAATTGTTTCTGTTACTTAACTTCGTATTGTGATTTTAAATTACATGTACTCGTACAAGCACTTCTATATCTTCATGATTATTCTGTGTCCAACGTACTATTGTAATACTTTTCCTACAATACAAATAAGTACTTTCTTGAGTTTTTGAGTTTTGAGCGTGCCAATTGAGTACAAAACGTCAAACGTCTTTGTCAATGTCAAATTATATGTAGAATACACTAATTAAATAGAGAAATACAAATTAATAGGTTGTTTTTACAAAAAAATGTATAAATGTTCACGCGTTTTCTCGCATATGTAGACAGAGAGAATCTAGTGTTATGACACTCCGTTCTCCGCTTTCAAACTTAATTCGAGATATGGCGTGTAGTCAACAGGCTATGTATCAACCGTTAATAAAAAATGGACTTAATAAGACGTGAACGCAATTGCAAGGCTACCATTCCTTTATTCGCATACTAAGCCTCGAATCTAATTTAAATTTTTATCTAAATATAAAACAGAAGTGTGATTGCAGTAAATTTTATAGCATCATTTGGATAGCCGTTAAATAAATAATTTTATCAACTCTATGACTATATAATGAGGTTTGTGAAACAATTCAATTCTCGATTGAGCTTACAAGGAAATAATGTTTAATAATTTCATACATAAAATGATGTATTCTTGATCGAGGTCCAGTTCCACTGCCAGTTCTTTATTTGTAGTTGTATATAGAACTTGTATTTTATTTAAACTTAACTTCGGAATAAAAGGGCCTTTTTTTATTTTAACATTCCATCCATTGATTATCATTTGAATTCACAAACTCGCAACAAATTTCGCGACTCTGTATCGCAGCTGTACGATCCATCTGCGCCGTGACATTGTGTTTAAACTTGACAGTGCAAAGATCATACAAAAATGTATTCAAGTTGAGTTTAAATTCCATAGTAGTTTTATTTTTAAGTATACTATACTCGTACTTCAAGAAGAGACGCATACCAAGTATACCTGCTTTGTCTTTAAGCATCATATTACCGCGTTCTTAAAATAATAGGAGCTGTCATTTTTATGTCAATGTTTCGAAAAATGCGATAAACAAT
This sequence comes from Podotricha telesiphe, assembly GCA_038994665.1. NCBI lineage: Eukaryota > Metazoa > Arthropoda > Insecta > Lepidoptera > Nymphalidae > Podotricha > Podotricha telesiphe. The sequence goes on along the minus strand of JAOYRR010000420.1, from coordinate 226,157 downwards.
ACAGATAATAAAAAAATATATGTCATTATATAAAATAATACAAGGCAAACGCAGCCAATTTGTTAAACAATAAGGCAATATCAAATACCACAAGGCAGTAGTCATCAAGCAGATATGAAAGCCTAACCACCTTCCGCGTTCCACATTCATCGTTTTATAAATTGTACAATACTTTGTTTTCTATTTTTCTTAGTTTTAAGTAAGAAGGAGAAAATGAAAGGAGGTCAGTTTTAAATGCCTTAATTCTTTTTCATATATATTCCATGTACTAGCAGCGATCAGTTACATTTTTATTATATGTATAAATATTTCAAATATATTGAAATTATTGAGAAGACCATAGATATGTCATAATATTTATAATTAGTAATGAATCAAAGTGATATATTATTATGATACAACTAATGCTTATTCAAAATAACTTGTTTTTTTCAATGCTTATTCATAAAATAATATGGATATAAAAGGTATAATTTTGTGAACACCTCACAAATCAATGCTACTTAAGTTATAAGGTAAATTTAAATGCGAGAAAATACTTAATTTATACGTGAAAGTGTGTGTTTATATTAATATACATAACTAACTTACTGACTGTGTTACTTAAAATAAGGATTTAGAGCCTTCAATTTAAAAAAAAGGAATGTGAGAAATGAGGCTAAAAACACGACAGATCAAATGTAACTGAAGATTGAAGATGTTGGATTTGTAATAAAAAATTGTATTTAGAGAAGAAATTTGTTTCTTTTGACCATATATTAATACTAAAACGTATATAAATTTTCCTTATATTTCTTGCATGTGGTATCCCGCAAATACCGAGTACTCGCGGGATTGAGAATTCCTAGTCTTCCAAATACCGAAATTGAACTGCGGAGTGCGGGACTGGAAGCACTAAGTTGAAGCCTCTAAATCACTCAAATGTTGAATATTTATTGTACTTAACACTAGTATATTGATTAGCCATAATTATATGTAATTCGTTTAGGTCATTTTGAATTAGTAATAATATTAACACAAAAAAAAGAAATAGGTGTTTACAACTATTTCTTGTTACATGAATGCTTTAAAATAGCATAGATAGGAATACGTCGGTAGTGTATGTTAAACGTATATAACTTGTTTTCAAACTACAAGACGAAGCTGTGAGTTCAAATCCCACCGCAGGTACAATTATTTCATAGTGTTGCAGAAAGGCTGAAAGTCAGTGCCAAAATAAATTTTTCAGCTTCTGTTGAAATTGGAGACATTGCATCTTGAGGGCCTGTATCATATTAATTTTATTCCTTCATATTTTGTGAATACATGTTTAGACCATATTTCTAATATGATCGGCACATTACGGAAAATGTATAAAAAAAAGACTTTAAGTGTTATGTGCAACAAATAGGCATAAGTTAATTTATATTTTATTTCAGCTTCATGCTTTTGCCCGCATGGCAGGGTACTAGTTTTAAAACACTCTTTTCTCCACTTTTCGCACAACAACTGAACACCGTGCTTTGTTTTAGGTACCAAAGCGAAGAAATGAAAATAATAGATTATTTTTAGACTTTAATAATTTAAATATAATCATTGCTTTGAGTCAGAATCGAACCTACAACCAATCACGTTTACAGTCAGACGATGTGCCACTGCACGACAATGGCGATTTATATATATTACGCGTATAGACATTAAGATATGTTTATTATTGTTTCTATTATTATTCTAATATAAGTGAAGATCACGAAGCTGAAATCGACATTGCGGTTGTGTTCGATTTAACCGCATTATGTCAGGGTTGCTTGTACGTAACCGTTACAATGTACACAGTTATATTTTTATTAAGTCTATAGAATTGAGAAAATTCTACTTTATTAATTATTAAATTGATTTATAATTCAATCTATTGTTATAATATTTAAAAAAAAAACACTAATTGTTACGATCTTTTGACTATAATGATGAACCAGTTAATAAAACTATTCTTATTTTACTTCAAATAGTTTATGTAAAAACGTTTTTCTTTTCCGTTTGGTTAAAGTGCTAACTATCGTTCTCTAAGAGTAGATAGTTAAATTATCATAAAAATTAAATTAGAAATTGTATAAACTTTTTAAAATCTTTTTAAATACTGGCAGTCTTATCTAATATATTAATATATACAATACGAAATTTATGCAAACGAAAGAGTGCGAATTTACTTCCATATAGTGTATATGAATATTCTTAACAGTGCAGAAAGCCAATGTTTTTCAGGATAATGTGTATGTGTATAGTTATATAATTTTTTCCCTATTGTAAGGTAGTAAGAGAGAAGTCAAGATAATCTAATAAGGTCTTTGATTTTCGCGATTACTACACATTTTGAAATGAAACTATTTTTAACCGGATCGGATCGGAACCGCGTATATTATTGGTACGTACGTGTATTATTGGGAGTGTGACAGTCTACCTGTGACCACGGACTACTGTATAGTGTTCGAAACGTCGGGTTTCTAAAATATATTTTCGAATACCTATAAAATACGCGATTGATCCTGTTAAAAATAGTTTTATTTCAAAACAATCTCTTGTCTAATTGCCGCCGAACATTGAGACATTGCGACATTGAGAAATTGCGTGTTGAGTACGAACTCAACACCACGCTTCATCATACGAGGGCAGAGAAATAAAAATAGTTTAAATATAATCATTCCTCCGAATTGGGATCGAACTGTCCACGATACACGTTACCATGTATTAGAAATACATTTATTTTTGAATAGTAATTTAAACGTTGCTAAGCGTAATACGGGGCCATTTGTAAGAGATTTACGAACAGACAACCATCTCTAAATCTTCATCTAAATTCTGAATTATTTTTAGTATCAGATCAGTTTAGTTATTTTCACATCTAATGAAGCGCAAACGAGTTATTTTTTTAATAGCTTATTATTTAAGTTTTAACAAATATACAGTATTTAGCTATATAATAATTTTACTATAGAATTAAAACCTCTACACCCCTGACACAGAAGTGTAAATCTGCCGTTATTACCATCACATTATCGTAAGGCCTAAATCATTTGAAGCGTGCACAATTCAAGCTAAACCGTCATTTGCTACTACTGTTTTTAAAGTTAACTGACTCTTATATAGTTGTAAGTAATGGAAGTTATTTCTAGAAGTTGTGAATACTCAGTCTAACTTTCTAAGCATTGGAATAAAATGTCAGTCCTTTTGTTTCGATTCTGTTGTATGCTGTTGGCCTCTACATAGTCACCGGGTTTTGGGGGAGGCCGAGCTGAAAGAGCTTCGACCTTGGCTTGGAAACCTCGAGAGGAAACCATCAAATTAATTCCACGGTCACTCAAGGGCGCCTCATGTGAGACTCGAACCCAAGTGTCAGTCACTGAAACAGTGTATATATAATACCGTGTGAGACCATCATTTCCTTAGACAGCGGCTGACTGTAAGCGTGATGGCTGAAAGCCACTTGGTCACAAAGAATGGCAAAGCGCTGCGTTGAGTTCCGCCATTCAACACACTCAACTGATCAAACTGACTCAAATTCGGATGGAAATTGGAGAACATAGTGTCCTAGTGTCTAGGTTCTCTCTAAATACCTTTCTATGCGGGAATAAGCGTGAAGCGGAGAAATTTATAATGTAATTGTAATAAGACTATATATATTTTTTACTTAAAATATATTTTTAAGTCTTTAGTCTGCCATACTTTTAACATGATGTTTATTGTGATTGTGTTAAGACTATTTAATTATATGTATATACAAATTTAAATCTAAAATAACCGTATTTTTATTATTAACCATTGTTGATATACAAATGATATCATTGAAGCCGTCGTGGTACAGTGGAATAGCGTCTGAATACATAGACGATGGTTAGGAGTTCGATGCCAATTCGGAGAAATTGTCAAAAGACTTTGTTTCCCCGCTCTGTTTAAACAATGTGCGTTTATCAACTATACTATGCGGGAAATGGTGTAATTTTTATACGTTTTCTAAAAAAAAAAGTGTTTTGCGTTTATCTAAGTGTTTGAATAACACTTTAAAAAGTGTTAAAAATTATGATACTCTAGTATTAAAGCACACACACTTATAGCCAATCAATCTATCATATAAGCGTAAACAAAAACAAAGGAACACTTCTGCACATAACAACCTGTCAGAGTAGTCTGTTATTAGAAATAAATTATTACATAAGTGAAAGTAGCTTTTAAGTAACATGGTTAATGATAGATCAATAACAATAAATAAATACTTCCTAATGCTTTAGAAGTCTTAGGATACGAATATTATACGTACAGTTTTTTGTAATCTACAAAAAAAACGGATGTTCTCAATTCGATACGTATATAATTTTTGTGTTAAACCACGTGTAACTGTTTTAGAGACGAACAATTTTAGTCATTCTTTTCTTATTGGATAGACTATACTCCGAAATTGGTTCTATCAAAATTTGGAACGAAAATTATACCTTTTGGACCCTTTGGACCATTAGGCCCTTAGGTCTTAGGTCCTTAGGTAGAAAAATAAGGGATGATTGCGTATTCACTTACTCGTCGGTTTAACTTTTTTATTAAAAAGTAATACAAATAATTACATACACTAAAACTGGTGGTATTTAGGGCCCTTGTCATATTATTTCGTAATTTTGACTGTAAAATGTAAAATCTCGTTCATCTTTGAATCCCGTATTAATTTTGGGATATCCTAATGCTTAACACTCCTCAAAGAAGGTCTACGGTCAGTAGTTAAGGCTTTGCAGCCTGACTGTCTGCAAGCGTTTTATGTATATATAAATGACTGATAGTAGAGTTAACGCTATTGTTGCTCAGTTGTAAGATATGCAGTAGCAATTGCTTAGATTTTTATTTAAGTTATATTTAAAATAAAAAAAAAATCGTTTATATTGTCCGAAAATGCACTTAAAGTGTAAAGTGTAATTTATCATATATTTCTGTCCATCTTGCATAGTACGAAAGATGTATGAAAATATAGAAACATACATTAGACGAAGGTATTTACAGGTGTATTTTTAAATTGTTACAACCAAATTCAGCATTACACTTCACGCGTTAAACACGCAATAGCAATGTTAAAAGCTGCGTGAAATTAACAAAAAACTCTCTAAAAATTATAGCGAATCTATAAGAAAATTTTATTAGTAATCAAATCAAACTTGTTACCAATGGTATACCCACTAATTACATCCATTTATTATTTATTGACTGTTATATGCATTATTTCATAATGGTTCAGTGAATTTAGCGTTTATACGAGTACTGTGAAATATAGGTACTTATTATGATAATAGTATCGTATTTTTTTTAGCTAAAAGATTAGATTTTAATTATGTATAAGAAATTTTGATAGAAATCTTTTCTTATAGTTTTAATCTGCTTGTGAATAGTTTTAATTTATTTCTGTAGAAAACATATCGGTTTTGTAATGCATATATAATTATCAACAGACACACAACATAAGCGATCGTCCACAGCGTCTGACTGTAAATTCGATAGATCCTGGGTTCGATTCTCATTCGGGGCATGGTTATATTTAATTCACTTTTATTTCTCCGTTCTGGCACCTAAGATATAGCGCAGCGTTGAGTTCCGCCACTCAACACATAATGTCTCAACTCATTTGTTTTGCTAAAATAACTGGCATACAACGCACAGCCGGAACTACTGACCGTAGAAGGTTTAGCGTATATAGAAGATTCCACGTTCTATATTTTACAAATATAACTATAATATAAGATAATAATGATAATTATGTGTCAAGGGTCTAAGGATGAACACAAGTAAACTCCCAGGCAACAACGAGTTCATTTAATAATATAAACATAAATAAAAACAAAAATCAATTTATTCACATAAAGTTTTTAAACAAATTGAGTCTTCTAGGATACTTGTGTTGGAAATGACTCGCTTCCCCGTTGACTACAATTTAGCTTTACCAATTTCAAAATGAAAACAAAAAGTAAACAATGTATTATTATTTATGTCAGTGATCAACAAATATAAAGTGTGTGTGTGTGTGTTTGCAAGTACATGAGAGTATTGTGTGTGCAAGCTATATTTGGTACATATATAATTTGTCTTTTACTGTGCATTAAGCCTACTACACATATATGTGAATTATGCAGAGCAAAAATATTTTATAATAATACGTTTGAAAGTATAAAGCCAATTTTTTTTTTGTATCATTATATAGTAAAAATACATATTTAGAAAACCGATAAAAATTTGAACGCAGCTGGATTTGAACCCGCGCCTCTTGAAAATCATTTTTATACGTTTTCTAAATATGTATTTTATAATTCCCCAAGTGTAAGTGGCGAATAACACTTTAAAAAAAAAGAATTATATAGTACATAAGCACTGCCACACAACCAGTTGTAGCAGTAGTTATGCAAATCACGTATTTTTACGTCGAATGAAAGTACTGGGTAGGTAAATATCAAGGCTGAGTGAGGAGTTCCGCAAATATATATAGACCAAATACTGCTGAGAATTGTTTATTTGTTGTATAAGAAAACAAAAAAATTTAAACCTTGATTTTTAAATATAATTGCAAAATGTATGGACCTACCTAGATAATGCTAAGCTTCATATGTCATTGACTTTGACGTTATTAAGAGATTTCATAGTAAATATGTTATAGGTCGGTCTCCATATTGTTACTGGATTTCTTTTAACTGTATGTAACCCTTTTTACCGATCAATCTCCTTCGTGTGTTCTCCATTCAACATGACATTGGCGAAGTGACTTGGGCACTACTGGCTCGTTCGAAGCTCGTGCTATAATTAAAGAACTGAACTGAGATTGCAAAGATATAAAGATATAACTATATAACTGAGATGTTAATTTGACAAAAAACAATGTTTTTTTTTATATATTTTGTTGATTAAACATATGTAACGCTAAATGCGTTACATAAATGATAAAACACATAGGCAATTATTATGGCAGGCGATTTTTGTTAGAACCTAGAGTCAATACACTCCGTTCTCCGTTTTCCATCTTAATTCGAGATATTAGGGTTTAGGGCAAACTGTTCTTATCAAAATGGGGATAATTTAGTAAAATCAATGCGGCATTCGTACCATAACCATTGCGATTACATATGTAAAACAAAACGTACGTTTTAAATTGATATGTCACATAAAAGGCAGTATTATTTTAAATAAACACTTTTAGAAAACATATAAAAATTTTAAACGCAGCGAAATTCTAATTTTTTTTTAATTTTATAACGTTTTCTAAAAACGTTTATCAATTTTTTTAGTGTGTAAATAGCACTATAAAATGTTAAAAATATGGTAAATAATTTGAAGTGTTCTAATATATTTACATAATTATTTTAGATATTCTTTTAGTATAGACTCACAAAAATGTACAGAATTTTCTAAAAAAAAAATTAAAAATTTACCGGACTACTTATGTTCGGTATAACTTTCATTTAAGACTACCGTTGAGATAAAAAGTCTAGATAACAAGATTACCATAAATCATTACGATTTTTCTTTTTTATTTTGAGCGAGCGAGAGATTGAGAGCCCAGTGTCAAGACACTATGCTCTCCACTTTTCATCCGAATTGGAGACATTGTGTTTTCAGTGGAACTCTACACCCCACTTCTATACCAAAGCAGGGAAATAAAAATTATTTTAGTTTCTTCGAGTGGTAATCGAACTCAAAACCACTGTGTACACATAGACGGCGTTCAACTGCGCCACGATATCCTTAACATAGGTATTAAATGTATGTAATTGTGTAAAAAGTGTATATTTTCAAAATATTTTATTTTTTTCCATATAGTTAAAATATAAAGGGCTTCAAATAAGAACCAAATATTAGTGTGAATTATTTTTCAGATTTAACCGCGTAAATCCCGACAGAAGAAAACGGTAAAATTTATTGACCTGAACCGTCCTCAAGAATTGCACTTGCAATCTGTTAGTAAAAACATTACATTTTGAGAAAATCGATCACATACAGACAGACAGCTTTTAGGGGCTTTGTTTTATAATATGTATAGGCTTTAAAATAACAAAAAATAATAATACTCTTACAAGAACAAATTTATATTATATAAAAAAAATTGTGCATATATTCAACTTAAATATTAAAATTGAAACGTCACAGGGTCAGTTCCGGTCATTAAATTAATTAATATTAGTAATCTTGGGTCATTAACTTCAAACTAAGTTAATGTCTAAATTATTATAATATATGATTTTTTTAAAAAGAAAGTGAAATGTGACGAGTTACGTCATGTCTAATGCAGACTTTTGGAATAAATTAAGATAACACTGTACCACGTGTATCATTAAAGATGTATTAAGCATATTAGTGTAGTAGATTAATAATCAAACTTTTAAACTTCTAACAGCTGTTAATTCGTAGATTCGATTCTCGTGTGAAGTAAATTTGATTTTCATATTTGTACTCATAGTTTGGCAGCTTCGTACTTTTTCCCGCATAGCAGTTAGTCTGACAAGTAGTCAGAAAGAACCTAGTGTCAATACTAGAAAACTCCGTTCTCCAATTTCCCCCTTAATCGAGACATTTCTTTCGAAGCTTTGTCTTATGTGCCAGAGTGAAGAAATAAGAATATTTTAAATTCCCTCGAGTGGGAACTAAACCTACAACCAGTAGCTCTCACAGACAAACGCTGCCCTACTGCGTCACGATCGCCACTTCTAATACTAATAGATTGGCAGTTGTTAGAAAAAAAGATTTTAATCACTTTAAATGAGAGTGTAGAATTTTCAAATGTTGAATACGTTTGTATTACATTATACAGTACACATTTGTAGGGATATAATAAATTAATACGATAAATTAAACTAGTTTGTTTTTTAAAATTTTATTTACATCTATACCATTTACATCATCCATAGAATTCACATGTACGACCCTTGTAAAGAGTTGGGAAGCACTATAAATAAGATCTCGAAATACATTTGGAAACGGGAAAACGACATTTAATATTTTTATTAAAAGTATGAAATATACAAATGGAAATAGTGTGGCTAAATTCTCAAAGGCCTGACAAATGAACTCGTCTGTCACACGTCTAGGCCATAGTAAAATTACATAAAAAAGTAACAAATGGTACATTCACTCACATGAATTTGTACGCTTATTTTATTTGAATCAAAATAGTTTTCGTAATCATGCGCAAAAGTTAACCTTGGCCGAATAAAATCATTTCATATATTACATCTTATCTTTGCGCAATACAAAGTACATTATAAATTAAATATTATCAATAGTGTTTTGCTCTGGCTTTACTTTTCGTTAAGTGTTACCTAATAAAGAGGGGATATATTTTAAACTCTGCTTAAGAATTTTGTGTTAAGAGTCTGCGTTTTTAGGTTTCCAATTTGACGGTGGATCCACCCCCCACCCCGTCGCCTGCACCCCCTCGACCGCACCATACACTTCTTACAATGTCCCTATAATATTTTAATCAAAAAAATTAATTAAAACATGAATATTTTGTCATTACGTAAATTAATTTAATGCAGATACATATAACTGCCACTATGGTATCATTTGATAAATTCATTTAAATTTATTAATAAATAATCTATTAAGTTATTACCGGTTCGGATAATAATATAATCGGTTCGGATGAATAAATAATCTTTTACCAGTTCGTTTAAGGCATTATAAGATAGGCATAATAAAATTATAAAAAAAAGAAAAACGCGTGCAATAGAAATAACACACACACACATATATATATATATTGACAAACACATTAGCCTCCTTTGTGAGACGCAGTAAAAACACATAACTTTCAAAAAAAATTTGAAGTGGCATTAATAGCAGTCTAAATAACAATTACAGTAATTAAATAGCAATATTGTTGATATTTAAGTGAATGTACCAGGGTTTAAGCATCAAGGTCGTTTAGCATACGGAAGGCAAAGTAAAGCTTATGTTACAAATAAATTCGAAAAATACAATATTTATGAATAATACGAGATTTATTTGAAATGTAAAATAAATAGTATGATAGTTTAATACTATAAGAATATGTTCAAGATTCACGTTTTCAAGAAACAAGCCTTCCAGTGTTAAGTAGCGGAACTGACCGCTACGCTTTATGATACCAGAGCGGTAAAATGAAAATAATTTAAATATAAAAAAGATATATTGAGAAAACGTATACAAATTTGAACGCAGCAGGGTTTGAACCCGAGCCTCTTGAAAATCGTTCAAGATTTTTCAGTTCAGGTGTTCAAGAGACGCGGCATCAAATTCCGTTAGGTTCAAATATTTTTTTTTTTCGTTTTCTATATATGTTTTTTTCAATTTCCTAAGTGTGCCAATAACACTTTAATAAATGTTAAAAAAAAAAATATATACCTATTAAATTTTCCAACTAGAGATAGAACCCCTAAACAAGCAAGTTTACACTCAGTCCCTGTCACAGAGTATCTTGACACTAGAAAAACCTTGAAACTGTAAAAAATAAGATACGATACTAATATCAAAAGAAATTATATGATCTCTCATAAAAATAATCAGTTCGCAAACATCTATATATAGTAATAATTCAGTTATAACTACATCACGATAATAAGAGACGACGCGTGTAATAACTAGTCTCATTTTACAAATTGCATTAGCTAGAGAAAACCTTGCGTGCTCGGTCGCGTTATCGTTTACGGACGAATAAACTCTCAATCATCGCCTCTAATATGATTATGTTATAATTATTAAGTGTACATACCTGTAAAGTAGTCAGGGTATGAATGATTAAACGAAATGTAGATTTAGGTATATTGTAGCTGCCGCTAGGACTGACAATACTGACATTTTATGTTTGATTGACGATTCTAAGGTGCTTGTAATAAATAGTTTTAATTTAATAAATATTATTTTATCATATGTTTGACGTACACTTTAATATTTTTGACATGTTTTAAAGTGTTAATCACACACTTGACTAAAAATATGATATACAATTTAATTGTACAAAGTGATTTACATGTCGCTAAGGCAACGCGTACCTTGTCAACGGTACTCCTCGTTAGCCTATTTACAATGGTGTAGTTCGACTGGTTTAAAAAATTAGTAAAAGACTGGCAAATGACTTGTTTCTGTTGCCTGTATAGTTTTTTATAATTCTTAAACTGTTATATTATTATCTTTTAAATTAATTCCAATTCTTAAGTGGGCTTGAATAAATAGGTGGAAAGGCTTTATCAATAAACGCGATATCACTATTTAAAATTGAAAAAGACATATTTAGAAAACGTATAAAAATTTGAACCCGCGCTTCTTGAAAATCGTTCAAGTTTTTATACGTCTTCAAAATATGTCTTTTTCAATTACCTAAGTATGCGAGTAACACTTTCAAAAAAAATGTTAAAATTGCTATGTAATATTATTACCAACACTCTTATTATTTTTTGCAATAACGAGGTTTTATTATTATAATGTAGCTTTTAATTTTTTTCTCAATACATTTAGACCGTTATTGTACTGGCAATTAAAAGATTTTTCTTTAAAAATAACTCTTGCGGTATGAAGCGATCAAACTATAAGATCCGAGACATTGCGTGTTGAGTGGCGGATTTGAACGCCGTCTATCTGATGTCTAGTCAGTATTAATTTAACCTAGTGGGAACGAGACCCATAACCACACACCATAACCATAACCTGTTGCTCAATAACCACAATTTATAATCACAAAAGGGCGATGAACCAAAACATAATAAATAAAGGCGATATTTTCTTAAACATAGTCTTAACGGCTTATACAGGCCATATATGGATATATAATTGCTATACAATTTTCTATAACGTAGCAACACTTTTTACACTTCAAGCAGTAGTTTCTCAACGTATTTCTAGTTCCATTGATTCTCTTCCGTCACTCATCGTGAGATTATAAAGGAAATGCCACTTTTACTTTAATTGCTTACTAAGAAAATATATAACGTAAGGGCTATAATTAGCATCGTCATAAGTAGGTTAATTTGATTTAATTTCTAACATATGTAATCGAGAATTCTGGTAGTTAATTAAAATTTTATATTAATTAATTAATTTTGTTTGTACATCCATATATTGAATTTTATGATTGATGAAATTTCGAAATTAATTCATATATATTTTTTTATTTGAATATATAAACTGGTAACTATAGTCTAAACCGTTTTTTCCTTACTACTACACTACTAAAACAAAACTTATATTTAACCAGGTTATTTCTGTTTCAAGAAATTACTGAATACATTACTAGTTATTTGCTAATATTATAAAATGCTAGATGCTAGGTGGAGTGATGACATACGGAAAGTTGCCGGCAACATTTGGGAGCGAACCGCTGAAGATCGAGCTCAGAAGCTTGCCATTGCAGAGGCCTAGACGGAGAAGACGGAGAAGGGTTGATGGCTGATGACTGACTGACATATTTTTAATATAAACATTACATTACTTTTACAGCGTTCACATCCTTACCGTGCCACAATACCTTTATCTAATTGTTCTTCTAAAGAAATCTTGTAACTTTAAAGGAAATTAGTCATACGTAAGTATTTTTTTCAATTGGTCCTTTGTTTCCTCAACACCATCCGTTCTTAATCGCAAATATAATTAGCGCTTATTATTAAAACATTGTTTTAGCTATTGTTCGTAATATACCATGAAGGTTTGTATTGAAACGTTCGAAAAGAATAACAGCTTGTTACATAGCTTCTGACTTTATGCATTTAGGTCCCATGACTAAGAGCTCTTACTAGAGCGCTTGGACGGTTTCCGAAGTCGCGGTTCGAGTCCGGCTGCGTTCAAATTTTTATACGTTTTCTAAAAAATGTTTTTCACTATACATTGTTTTAAGGCAAGAGAAATCATTGAACAGCCATAGTTAAATCATTATTTAGGTAGTGTTCACATTAATATTGTAATAAATACGGCTGTACGTGCTCGCGTGCACTTTCAAACGTTTGACTGTGACCTCTAAAATCAGTACGTGTAAACATACTGTATAATGACTAGCTAGTACACTTTCGGATTTGTAATCTAGCTGGTATGACAGTATTTTTTTCTTCATTTATTTTATTTAAAAAAAATATATATGTAGAGTGTATGCTCTATATATAGTTTTTTTTCGAAAACGTATAAAAATTTAGACGTAAGCCATACGTAGTTGATCTTAGTAGTGGTTTTGTTTATAGTTTATGCCATGCGTTCAAACCATGATACATTTTGTAGAAATATTTTATGAATGTGTATTGCATTAGAACGTAGATTTACACCTGACGTCTGTACAAAGTATCTATACTAATAAAAAATTGATATTTTTATCATTTAGTTTATTAAATAGCTTTTCGCATAGCAAAGAAGTCAGAGAGAACCTAGTGTCAAGACACTCCGTTATCCACTTTCCGCTCAAAATCGAGACATTGCGTGTTGAGTGGCGTAACTCAACGCCGCGCTTTGTCTTGGAAATAATTTAATTATGTATTTGTAACACTTTTTAAAGTGTTAATCACACATTTACGAAATTGAAAAGCATATTTTAGAAAACGTATAAAAATTGTACCGCAGCGAGAGTCGAACCCGGGCCTCTCGCAAACCGTCCAAGCGCTCTGACCGCTAAACAATGCGATTAATATTACGCGTTAATTAAATTATTGTTGAAAATATAAATATAACTATTGCATTTAATCGATTTCATTTTGATATAATATAATAAGTTTGTATAAGCATAGATTATTGTAAAGCTAACTTTACACAGTTACTTGAAAGCAAGAATTAAAAAAGAAAGATAACGTGCAATGCATCTTATCTTATAAGCCCATCAGGAGCCGTTACCTCGTGGTTTCTCATTAACCTGACCGGGGCTAGAGGGCAGGTTTTATTAAATTAGGTCATCACAATTGTATAGATATTTTATTTGTTATTTTTTTTTTGTATATATATCACTAAATAAATAGTATAAATACTTAATAGGGATTTCCTTTTGAGTTCTTTTCTTTTTTTACTTATTAAAGTGGCATTTAATATGAGTGATTATTGAAATTGAAGCAAAACAAAATAAAATAATATCTTAAAATTACCTTAGTGGTGTTCTGCATTTGTAAAAATGTAGCAATTCCAGCACGAACGCGGTTTTTAACACCGCGAATGGTTCCTTTAGAACTTTTTATAGTGGACGGCGCTTCCTCACTTTTATAATCTTTTATTCCCGCAAAGTACTCCATTTCGGAGAGCTCGTTACGCGCAAATTTAGTTTCACTTACACTTTCCACTGACACATCGAATTGTTTCTCATTTAGGTGAAAATCGTAGAACTTGTCCGTATCAAAATAATGACTGCTATAACAAATGCTATCGTCTTTCATTTTGCCCGTCAATTTTCTATCCTCGTAGGTACTCTCCGTAATTATGGGCGTTTTGGCGACAGTTGCCGGTAACGAATACTCAGTGTTTTTCGTCACTTCAATATTAAGCTGGGAAACCAGACAGAACGACTGAAGCTGAGCGCTTTCTTTCGATAAATTAACATTTTCATCAATATTCTGTATCACTTCCCCGGTCGGTTCGTTCTCCACACTTTCGGTTTCGACGGCAGCAAGTTTCGCTGAACGATCTCTAATGTCTTGCAGGAGACCTTGCGGTAGAAAGCTGGTGTCTTTATTGTTTGCTTCGGCTAGCGCTTGCGCCGCTGGCTCGGAAGACTGTTTATTTTCTTTTTTACTCGCGTCGTCGCTGTGGCTTTCGTCGGCGTGCACGCTTCCATTTAATTCACTACTATTTAATGAGTCGCACGATATGTTTGAATCGTTATCTTCGAAATCGACCTCGCTTTGATTTCTTGACTGGCTAATTACCGTAACGGAGACGGCTTTCTTTGCAGAATTCGACTTTAGTGTTTTCTTTTTTGGGAGCGGCGGCGGCGTTCCGTCAAGATCGCTGCACGTCCCCGAGTCTAGTGTGTCGCTCGGGGAGCACTGTCCACTCGACATCACAATACTTGACATTGTGTGTACGTACGAATTGCAGTATATATACGGTGGCTTATCCACTTTAGAGAAATCCTCATTATCTAGAATATTCGGCCGATTCTCCTCCACATTCAGCCTGACCAAGCTACTATTTTTCTTGTTAGTTTCCGTCAACTTGAATGTGTCGAAATCGACGTCACTTTTGAGATGAACGCTTGATATCTTCGGGGCTTTCGGCTTATCCGCATCCGTGTTTATTCTGATAGTAACAACATGTGGTCCGTTTGAGAGTACGTCTGTGTTAGGAGTGCTCGCAGGTCGCTCTGGCTGGGTCGCCGCTAAATATACCGTTGTTGCTGGTGTTTTAGAATTAAGGACAAGAGAGTGCATCGAACTTAGAGAGTCCATATCTGACCGGCTATCGAATCCATTCACTCGTAGGCTAGTATCATCGCTGTTTATTTGCGTAAAAGTGGTCGATCCAGTAATTTGTTTCACTTGTGCGGCGAGCGGCGGCACGTACTCTAGATTGGGTCGAGTGGTCAACTCCTCCATCATGCTGGTGGTTAATGAATTGGCATAATTAACTAACGGTTCCTCGATTGTTACTTATTCAAGACAGGCGTATTGCCTTAGATTGCTGTGGATGTATACGGCATAATGGTTCCGGTCGCGATTCAGTGTAGGCTAATAATCTGCACGGGTGACCTGTACTATTCTTTTGTGATTGTTTACCTGAAAAAATGGAAATAACGATTGAGAATATTGTATTAAATTATATTTTACGGTATTACAAAATTAGTTTTGGAATCGATAAATTTCATGTATAATATTTTTGTACATGTATATATATATATATATATATATATACTTATATTAACTTTTTGTCCCAATTGGAGACATTTTGTAATAAGTGGCGGGACCCAACGCCGCGCCGTGTCTTTATTCAAATATAAAATAAAAAATTATGCATTTATAATGTACAAACAATAACTATCTTTATAACACTGTCTATATAGCGAATTTCTTCTAAACAATTATATAATTTCCCTTAATTTACATAATATCGCCATTTTTCATTGTGCAGCTTAAACATGCAAAATGCGCTAATTTGTGAAAGGTTTAAAGTGGTATTATGCAATGTTTTTACTTCAATAGACTAAGAAACAAATGAAAAAATAGTATAAGCGGTTATATTTATTTATATAATCGCCATTGTGACATGTGGGACTGTAACTGTAACTAATGGTTGTGAGTGTCTTGATACTAAGTTATCTTTGACTACACTGAAATGCGGGAAAAGCGTGCAGCTGAAAAAAAAGTATTTTTCGTCCAACTTGAACGCATGGCTTAGCGGTCAGAGGGCTTGGACGGTTTCCAAGAGATGTGGGTTCGACTCCCGTTGCGTTAAAATTTTTATACGTTTTCTAAAAATGTTTTTGAATTTCCTAACTGTGTGACACAAATGTTAAAATTATTTTTCCACATAGTTACAAAGAAGCACATAGCTTGAAGTTTCGCTCGAATTCGAAATTGAACTCACAATTAATCACGTTTATAGGCGAACGCGAGAACGCGAGAACTGCGAAGTACTTGAAACATATAATATATTTAGAACACAATTGAAAATTATGCAATATATAATTACATTCAAATTGACCTTAACATCTTATTTCAATGCAATTATTTCTAAAAGATAGAATGTACCGTACGTATCACGTCGTCAGCTTCTTGCAAATTTTTTGCCGCAAAAGAGGGTTAGGCAGAAATAACTTAGTGTCAAAACACTTCGTTCTCCATTTTGTCGTTTTTTTTCTCCATTTTCATAGGAAAATTATACTACGCAAACGTAACTTTAGGCTTCCTCTTTTCCGCATAGCAAGGTAGTCACTTAGACTCTCCGTTCTTTATTGGGATTTCTATGTCTCCGTTATACATTGGGTGGTTTTTTTTATATTTTGTTTAGTATTATGATATGTGATATATAGGCACTGTAGTTAATATGTTATGTAAAACGAAATAGAAATGTAGGTGGATTGCGTTTGAATATAAATAATACATCTAAAGTAAGCTAATTCATTCAAATTACATATAGCTTTATTATATTTCTCAGCTTCACCCTTTTTGTCTTATAGCAGGGTAGTCTGTAGTCTCGAATGAAGGCGAAATAGTGGCAAGTCACTCCATCTTCCAGTTTCCGTCCAAATTCTAGACACGTTGAGAGGCGGAGTTTGCCACCGTGCCTTGTCTTGCCTGAGTGAGGAAATGGAAGTAATTGAAAAAGTACCATTCTGCCGAGTGGGAATCGAACCCACAAAACGAGTTGTATTTACAGTCAGTCAGATCCCACTGCACCACAATAGCCTCTGGCTTTATTTTATTTCTATACTAGCGACGCGCCCGCGTCTCCACCCGCGTTTAATATAGCTGTTTCGTATTTTCGGCTGCATTTTTGCAAAAAAATATTAATTCCTGGAAAAACTATTACCATAATATGTATTAACTATACCTGGAATAGCGAAAAAGGTAGCCTATAGCAGCAGAGAATATAGCTTTTTAACAGTCAAAGCTTTTTTAAATTGGTTCTGTAGTTTAAGAAATTATGAGCCTCAAACATGCTAATTTACAAACGCTTAACTCTTTATAATATTAGTATAGATGACTTAATATTTGAATGTCACAGGCTACCTAACAGTATTACATAAGAAATAGCTGTAAAATCAATATTGCCATAACAGTAATACAGTACACTCAAAGAGATAACGTCTATGTTATGTAGTTGGGATTACTTTTGACATACCGTAGTCAAAAATGTCAGTATTGTAAGATATTTAGAAAAGACATAAATTTTGAACGCAGTGGGATTTGAACCTGCGCTCTTGAAAACCGTTCAAGAGGTGAAAAATTGTAAGCCCTACGGGGCTCATTTTATATAGTTGGGATTACTTTTGACATACCGTAGTCAAAAATGTCAGTATTGTAAGATATTTAGAAAAGACATAAAAATTTGAACGCAATGGGATTTGAACCTGCGCTCTTGAGAACCGTTCAAGAGGTGAAAGACTGTAAGACCTACGGGGCTTACAATTTTTCTAATTACTCTAATTCTAGCAAAAACTAGTAAAAAAATGCCATTGTGGCGCAGTTGGACAGCGCCTTACTATAATGACAATGATTATGGGTTCGATCTTCACTAGAAGATTTAAATTTAAATTATTTTAATTCCCCTAGTAAGTTAAGACTAAGCGCAGCGTTGAGTTTCGCCAATTAATACCAATGTCTAGATTCGGGCGGACACACCCTGCATTGAAGATTGAATTGATGAAGATTGAAACTGAAAAACCATTTCAGCATTTAATATTACAGGAGAATCTCACAACTGACTATAACTTAGTTATTGGCTACCGGAAATGCAGTAACGTTTATATGTTTTTATTACAATATAAACAATTGTAACATTTGTTCTGAAGTAAGTAAAGATTTCTAGAATGCATTATATTTGCTTTTGTTTGTACCTCACTAGTCCAACAAGCAGTTACACTATGTAATGTAAAATGTACACTGTGCATGCAACTTGCAAAATATATAAATGTATAACAAAACGCTACAAATAACTACAAACCTGCCATTTGAACAATTTACAGTCCAGGTACTCGTTCGTATAAGTATATAATAGAGAAATTGATAAAGACATATTTAGAAAACGTATAAAAACTTCAACGCAGCGAGATTTGAATTTGAACCCGGGCTTCTTGAAGACCGTTTCTAATCCCGCTGCGTTCAAATTTTTATACGTTTTCTAAATATGTATTTTTCAATTTCCTTAGTGTGGGAATAACACTTTAAAAATGTTACAAAAATAGAAAAATTGATATTGGTGTGAATTTAAGTGCTGTTTGCTCACTTGGTTGGCTGGTTATAAATGTGACCATATTATTTGAAAAGTGTGACAAGTTTATCGACGGTTCTTCTCAGCACAACTGCCTTCTGAGCTGGTGGTAGCTACTGGTAAGGTTGGCAATAATGACGATTATTACTGTATGATGATTCGAAAGTGCTTGTAGTAGCCTATTTAAATAAAGTATATTTAGATTTTGAATTGCCGATTTTTAAATAACTATATTACTTAAATCAAAAAGTATATTCCATAAATACAATCGATTTTGTTTGAAAATATTGTCATCGTATGGTTGCTAGTGCACAGGAGTGCAAATTTTTAAGCAAATCAGTCTGCAATCTACGGCTTGAAATAGCATATATCATATATATAAGTGAAATAATAAAAGCTATTTAATCAACATACTTTCCCCTTGTTGGATTTGTACTCACTATAATCGCGTCGCCTTCTAGCAAAAAATTCTCAACAACGGCTTCTTTATTTATTTTGTCTGTCTGACAGTACGCGAGTTTTCACGGACGTAACCATTAATAGATTTTGTAAGCGATTTTGTAAGCGTCGAACCTCGTAATACTATGGTAATAATTCTCATTACATCGCCATAACAATTGTGTAATTGCCTCTTATACGTTATTAGCGTTGAATATATTATTTTTGAAGGGAAAAGCAGAGGTTAGTGACTCCAGTCTCATCTCTCGACTCTCCTAAATCTGTTTTCATATAGCTTAAAGCATATCAAAGTTTGTTTTGTCAGCATATTTACCTATACACGATAATGTTGTAGTATTTTATTTATATTTTCAAGTATTATAAATCATATGGTTAATGGATATAAAAAAAAAACATTCACGATTTGCGTCTTCTGCATTACGTGAAGTAGGCTGAATTATATAAACTTGTTTCACTTCACGCAGATAAAAAGAAATGTATAAAAATCGAACCCCATCCTATCGAATACAGCAACGATAGAATTTAAAAGAAATAATCTTATTTTAATAATCAACAATGGCAAGGAAACACTTTTTTTAATTAGAACAAAACACTTTCTAAACTAAACGTCGAATCCAATTGATTTAAAACTGATATTACGCGTTAAATTGATGTCTCGGTGACTCGTTAACTTGAACTATATCTGTCAATGAAATATAAACCGATAGTGTAAAGAAAAGGTCTTTAGTTATTTAATATTTGACATACTTAGTCTACATTTCAATACGTGAACAAAATTTTTTTGTTCCTTTTTACGAGAGTTGTTCGGTTAGAGGAGTATCAAAATCGGCATAGTTAAAGTTTATATGTAAAAATGCGGAACGATAATATATTTCATAATAATCCGTTAAAAATACATTAAGATATTTTTTTGCCTTCTGGTCTTTTTTCTGTAAGGGTTGCCTGGAAAAGATCACCTGTGGTGATAAGGCCGCCTTTACACCAAAATTGTTATATGGTGTTCATTATCAACATTGTTACTAATATCTTGGTGTAATAAAGAGTTAAATAAATAAATAATAAATTAAATGTAACATCATCATGGCACTGTGGGACAGCACCCGACTGTAAACTAGATTGGTGTTTGTTTCGGTTCCAATTCGGAGGAATGGAAGGAGGAGAAAATAAATATTTTCATTTACCCGCTATGGTATCTAGGACAAAGTTCCCTCACTCAACGCGCAATGTCTTGAATTAGGCCGGAAATTGGATAACGAAGTGTCTAGAGTTGCTGAAAGCATTTGTGAGAAGCTGAAAAAAGAATTAAACACAGCGGGATAAGAACCCACGCCTCCTGGAAGCCGTCCAAGAAAACACTACCAACTGTGTGACATGCACTTTTGTATAAAGTCACATACACGTTTTTTTTTAATTTATTAAAGTGTTAATCGCACACTTAGGGAATTGAAAAAGACATATTTAGAAAACGTATAAAAATTTTGAAGCAGCGGGATTTCAACCTGCGTTCAAATTTTTAATACGTTTTCTTAATGTCTTTCACATTCACGTTGTTAAGGCAACACATATTTTAACGACGGGGCTACTAGTAATATAATTGTTTAAAATATTTAACATATATTATTCATATAAGTTTTTATTTCGTTTTACTTATTTCATGTTACTGTAAAAAAAAATATCATTCATATATCAGAGACAAGCCCTAAATATTAGACTATTCTATTCTGCACCTCTCTGTTTCTTTTAGAAACACCCCAACCAACAAACACCTAAGGCTATCTGAACTCAACGCCTAACTTTCAATTTAAGGTTAAAAGATTAGTGTAGCTTAGTTAAAGAAAAGCTTAAAAGATATAAGTCTATAAACAAAACAACTGTCACTTAATTTCAGCCTTTAACAGCCTCTAAACTATAAATTTTGTCACACATATATTGTAAGTACTTTCGAAAGTTTTTGTAAGATTTAATTAAAATACTACAGCTTATGTAGGATACTACTTTTTAAACATTATGCTTAACAATGGTCGTCCGTATATTTTCAAGTAAAAGTTTTATGTTAAATGTCAGAGTGGAATCATTCATAAATCATACAATATAAGTATAGTTTTAAGGAAAAGCTGAGCCATTAAAATTGTCATTAAAACCTTTTGTGTAAAAGTGAAAATGTGTAAGTATTTTATGTTTTTGCCTCTAAATGATAAATTTCTGGCCTTAAGTGTTATTTCAACAAAAATTGTAAGGAAATAGTGTAAAAATTTATAGATTTACTTTAACCAGCTGCACCTGCAATCTCTTGCAATATATAAAAATATTTAAAGAAAAAGCTATATAGAACAACTTAACAAAAACAAGCAAAATCGCTGTAACAGTTTCGTATTCTAATTTACAATGATATTATCGAGAGTCACGATACACTTCTTGTTACACCTTGTTACTTTATATCCATACTAATATTATAAATCAGAAAGCAGCTATCTGTCTGTCTGTCTGCTTGTGACGTCATCGCGGACAATTCGCTGAGCCGATTGCAATGAAATTTTATATAGAGATACTGGAGGGTCTTGGGACGAACATTTAGGAATGTCTCCCATTTTATTATTTTTTCCAGGAACTTAAAATATTGACCGTTGAAAATACAAAATACCTATAGTCCACACATGCGAAGATGCGAGTGGGGGGCTACTATTAATAAAAAAACTTGTAAAAAAATATCCAGTACGTGTTTTTTTTTTAAAAAATATGGTAACGCTAATTTAATTAATATATTACACAACCCTATTACCTTATAAACATGTCCAAGCAATTTGATTACATAATATAGAAATGCTGTAATCAAAATTGTTCATATGTAAAATAAGCCGTGGGTGTTTTGGGCCACATAACTAACCTTGTTTTAGTTATTACTAGTTAATATTCTTACATGTTAGTTTATTAATTAAACTATTAAAATTCTTATATTAAATTAATTTTAGAGGCCATTGTAGGGCAGTGGAACGACGTATGGCTATAAACAGGGTTGTTGCGGATTCGATTACCACTGGGAGTAATGATTATATTGTAATTATTTCATTTTTCCGCTATGTTAAGACAAAGTGTGGTATGCAGTTGCGCTACACCGAATATTGAAAAAATTGTATATGCAATTCATATGTATACATTTAACGAATTTCTAATATAATAATTGGAAAAATATACACTTTAAATATACCAGATTTCATACTCTCTCATCCTCGAAATAGAGTTGAAAGTTTTTCCTTCACATATTATAATAATAATGATAAATAATTTAGAAGTTATCAATTTGTAGGTTACAACTTTTTACACTGCATTATTTGAAATAAGATTTGACGTATAATAAACTGTGACTGTAACTCTTCTGTGAGCTTATAGAAAAGCTATTAAATAAATACTGTTATATACAGTATATAACTGTACAGTATATAACTGTCAATTTACATATATATCTTTATATATGTAAATTGACAGTATATTTCTAGGTTTTGGATAGAAAGTGGAGAATTTGTCTTGACACTAGGTTTTCTCTAACTACACTAAAAATATGATATTCGTAATAAAATTGTATAATGTACCTTAAATTACAAACGATAATAGTTATCTCTTTACATATCCCTAAACTAGATCAAACGATAACTTAATTGCCTTTATCTTATCTTATCTGATCTGATTTTGATAAACATTTATAACATCTACATATGTATGCCAGTTTTTGCAATTATATTATTAAAAAGTACACTATTTGTTATTGATCTATCTTATAAATATTGACTTTGAAAGATGATTATATTTTAAATATTTTGATTTCTTACCTCTGCTACTAAATACAAAGTGTGGTGTTAAGTATTGTAGGCCACTCAACACGCAATGTCTCGGCCGGAAATTGGATACGGAGTGAATTAACACTAGTTTTTCTGAGACTAATTTATATTTTAAGTACTTACTTAGGTAAATGTACTAAACGTTATTTATAATGATCTTTTTAGTCTATACTTTTTACTGTAGAAGAATCCCTTTTTAAGATTACAATGTAAAACATTTAAGGTATTCTCGTTATTTCCAGTCATTCTGCCATTAATTATTATTTAAATAAACAAGTAAAGTGTAAAGTGTATACATAATGAATACAAAACGATTAGCGAGAATGGGCAATTATAAGACATTTGTAATACCTAAGGACATTCCAATAGCCTTACGTGTAATTAAATAAGATAACGATAAACTGGATAGATTTTTACATTATTACCGGTGTCGCAATTTTTAAATATTTTCCTTTATACTCATTAATTAATATTAATCATATTCATTAGTTAACAATTGATGATTTAATTCAATACGACTGCATGTAACTTTATTTGCTCACTCCCTTATTAGTTTTATTATACTAGTAGCAGCCCGCAACTCTCTTTGGACTAAATGACCTTTCAAACCAAAACAGACAAGTGTCACCTCAGTCTGTGACCAACGACTACTGTCAACTGTTCGAAACGTCCAGTTTTCAAATTCAAAAGTAGTTTCATTGCAAATGTGTAATAATCACGAAAACCGGATACCAAACCTGCGAATGCTAGATTCACTTGTTGTCAGAATTAAGTAATAGTAAAAAGAAAATTCACAGGACCATCCGAAATCGGTATTTAGGTCAGATAATGTAAGAAGTGTTATTTGGACAGTCTCAATATATTGTTTGCATTGCAAGATTAGACGTCACTTTGGTCTATCGATCTAGTGTAAATAATTTGGAAATATCACGTATGTCATATAAAAGTATGGTGCATTTGTTCTATTTTTTTTTTTTTTTTTTTTTTTTTTTTTTTTTTTTTTTTTTTTTTTTTTTTTTTTTTTTTTTTTTTTTTTTTTTTTTTTTTTTTTTTTTTTTTTTTTTTTTTTTTTTTTTTTTTTTTTTTTTTTTTTTTTTTTTTTTTTTTTTTTTTTTTTTTTTTTTTTTTTTTTTTTTTTTTTTTTTTTTTTTTTTTTTTTTTTTTTTTTTTTTTTTTTTTTTTTTTTTTTTTTTTTTTTTTTTTTTTTTTTTTTTTTTTTTTTTTTTTTTTTTTTTTTTTTTTTTTTTTTTTTTTTTTTTTTTTTTTTTTTTTTTTTTTTTTTTTTTTTTTTTTTTTTTTTTTTTTTTTTTTTTTTTTTTTTTTTTTTTTTTTTTTTTTTTTTTTTTTTTTTTTTTTTATATATATATTTATCATTAAGTATTTTTAGGTGTTTTAGCGAAGAAAAAGTTTTGCTTTATTACATACATAGTAAAAAGCAGATATGCATTGCATTATATACTTAGTACAAAATCGCTATTATCGAAATCAACTCTTGAAATGGTGAAATCTAGAGATAAAAATACGAGGAAGTATATCAATTGAGTAAAACCATGATATTCAACTAATAAAAACAATCAAAGACGGTATAAAAACTAGATAGAAAATAAAACTCAATTAAATGTCGACCTTAACATATCATTCAAGTTTCGACGGATGGATAGACAGATTGATTCTCGCTTAACCAGTTTCTATATAAAGTTGGGACTAGCGAGTTTCTCTAGTTAGTCATATTTAAAAACTGATCTATGAAGTTTTATTATACAATGAAGTTGTTCTAAAATAATCTATATTTTTCAAGACTTACAATAAACAAAAGAAATTGTGTACTACCTAACTGAACTCAACGTAGCGCTTAATCCAAGCAATGCAAGAAGTAAAATACTTTAGAAAATTTATTTCATTCCTTCGTTCGATAATACCGCATATCTTAAATTGCTAATACGTTTGGACGGTTTCATAATGTCGCGGGTTCGAAATCGACTACGTTCATATTTATATATGTTTTTCACAAATATACTTCTTATTTTAACGTATGAATAACACTACAAGTCAGTTTTTTTTAAATGTCAAGAAATAGTTTAAACAAAGAACATTATATTGAGTCAATATACTATTTGCTCCCAGTGGTGTGTACTTTGTACCACCAGAATATACGTTAAATTGATATCAATTTAAATATAAGTAACGACTCGCCCGCGGCTTCACTCGTGTGATGGTGGAACAACAAAATTCCTGGTAAAGCTAAAAAAATGAGAGCAAACAGTTGTAGCATATGTTCGTCCCAAGACCGTCATGTATCTCTATATAACATTCACATCACAATCGGTACAGCGGTTTGACCATGATGACGTTACAGACAGACAAACTGAGTTACTTGCGCATTTATAATATAAGTAAGTTTGGATTGCTTTTGAAATTTAGTTAATGTATATGTTTCAATCGAAATACATTAATTCCATTAAAATTTCTTGCAACTATCTCACTGCCTCTAAATATACAATAAACGATATGTCAATAGATTCTGGCCCTTTTTGCCATAAAGTCATAATAATTACAACGATTATTATCACAAGCGTATATTTAAATATAATTTACATGTCAATTATGTATATGGGATGTTATTTTAAGGTTATTACGCGGTACATAAAACCACAAGGACAGACGCATATCTTAATAGCTATAAACTAAACGCGAGGTGAACATATATTGACAAATTAAACGTTTTAACATAAATCTGTAATTCTCATATGTAGAATATGTTATTTTCGTAAATGTTGGGTTTTGCCACCAAAAAAGTTATTTACTATTTTATCTGAATGCCTGTTTTTAGCCTCATATTTATAATTTTAATAGAAATTATTATTTCTTGTCCACCCATATAAAGCACGGTGTTGAATTCCGCCACTAAACGCGCAATGATTGGAATGCAGCGGAAACTGACACCACGGTTTATCCCATAGGGCCATGGGAAAGAAGTAACGATAAGCTGCTTTTTTACACCATTTTTTAGTTATTATGAAGCGGTGCTTGCTATATAAATGTATACATACATATTTAATATACAAGAATATTATCGTAACTGGAAGCTTAGTCCGTAAGTTATGTAATATTGTTCTAAGCATAAAAATTTATTGCTTTCAAGTTTGTTAACCTTTAAATAAATGATAGGACAATATATATGTAGATAAGAGATATAAATAATATTACTAATCAAGTAGGTTTTAATTATTGCCTAATAAAAGATACGAATCAAAAATAATATTTCTTATATAGTATATAAATAAATATTCATATTTAAGAAAAGTATATATTTTTTTAATTTATAGGTTTTGAATTTGAATTTCAGTTTTTTTCACATTTAATTTATATATTTCTTCAGCTTCACGCTTTTCCCGTATATCAAAACAGGCAGAGAGAACCAAGTTCCAGACACACCGTTCTACAGTTTCAGTTCGAATCCGATACATTGCGTGTTAAGTGGCGCAACTCAACGTCGCGTTTTGCCTTGTGACCAGATTAGAGAAATTAAAATAATTGTCACGCCAGCCCCGCCATGAGTTAAGTCTGCCATATGATGTACCACTGCGCATACAGCCAAGCCAAGACAAGCCAAGCAAGCCTCTATATAATAATTATTTATCGTATATAATAGTATAGCAATAGTAAGAATGTAGTCTTGATTTTTCATTCATTAATTAGAAATATAAAAGACGGTCGATTGATAAAATATGAAAATAGATTGTCAATTGAATGGTACATCAATCACACGACTTGTTTAGTTTTACGAGGAGCAAGATGGTATAAATATTAGGACAATTCATTTTGGGAGGTATTATCGCTTGTATTCTATGTTAAGTGGAAACTCTTTAGAATACGTTGGATTAAACCGCCTTATTATATTATTCACCGTTTTATAATATAAAATTTAATCATTTCCCCGAGTGTCATACAAATTAAATATTTAATTTTTTAGTTCAATTTTTGGCATCAAATTTGTCTTCTTTATGGTAGCAGAAAATAGGAATTTGGTAATAGTAACAGTTATATCGCAGGCGATAACTAGTGTCATATTATTTCACGTATTATAAATATCGATTTTTAAAATATACAAGCACTTTATATCAATTTATACAATATAGACGTTATTTTAAGCTAACGGTATTATATCACGTGCTTGAAATACCTTTCAATTCAATCGAAATTTAATTAATCCAATTTATTTGCAAGGAAAATAATCGAATGTACTCGTTGTATATAACCTTTTTGTTATAAACGTGTCTGGTTTGTCCTTTAAAAGGCGTTAAAAGTAGTTTAATGTTTATATATCAGTTCTTATTGTTTTATTTTGTTTTTAAAATACGAATTGCGCCATAAACAGATTATTTTAGCTTTTTTATTGAAATTAATAAAAAACAGTTGAAATATATAGTATGGTACTTGAAGGTATGTTATATATATTTTAAGATATGTTCAGCTTCACACCCTGTCCCGCATATAAGGGTACAGAGATAACGTAGTTTCATAAAATTCCACTCTCCGCTTTCCACCTGAGTTCGAGATATTACATATAAGTGGCGGAAAAATACTTATTTAGAAAACGTATAAAATTTTTAACACAGCGGGATTTGAACCCACGCCTCTTGAAAATCGTTCAACGGTTGAACGTCGACGTCGAGATTTTCCGTTTATGTTACATGTCTAAAGATTATTTAGACTGATGACTTGAGGGTCGAATATCTAATAATGATGTAGGACAGGAGGAAGCTTATAGCCAAAGCCCTACTGTCCCGAGATACAAATAATATATCAGCAATATAAAAAAATATTTATATTCTTGATATTGCAAAAATGGAGAACGGAGTTGATTTAAAAAAAAATCATAATATTTTAATATACTGTCTATGTATGTCTATAAAGATAAAACCTTGCTCTCAGCCTTCATCAACAAAACTAGTTTAAATGTTTGTTTTCTAAATGATTTAGAGACGACTCTAGAGTCTTAGATCTCTTTTCCTTGAATGGCAACTAAACTTAGTCTGGCCATAAATACGGTTGTAATTAAAAGTAAATAAAATATTACTTTTGAATTGAATGAATCTGTCATTTTTATATGATTGTTCATTGATTTTTCTTATTTTTGCTGAGACTAAAATGGAGTGGGGAGATAATTTTTTTTAAATTAATGTATTAAACTCACTAATACTGTAATAGTAATAAATATTACGTACAATAAAAAAAAATGTTTTTCTTTGTAAAAATATTTATGACAAGACTAAGTACAGACAAGTTACTTCTTTATATTTAAACTAAATTTATCAGTGTTTAAGGACTAGGTTCTCTCCAGCTACCACGTGGGAGAAATCAGAAAATTTTGAAAAATGCTTATATATATCAGTTGAATGTCACACTTATTACTTTCAGCAATAAGTGCTTCTAATTGACTGGAGTGTGACAGCGTTTGATTATATAAG
Organism: Podotricha telesiphe; assembly: GCA_038994665.1. NCBI lineage: Eukaryota > Metazoa > Arthropoda > Insecta > Lepidoptera > Nymphalidae > Podotricha > Podotricha telesiphe. The sequence continues at coordinate 197,539 of JAOYRR010000420.1, read as the reverse complement.
CGTCTGTGGAGAACCTAGTGTTAAGACACTCCGTTCTCCACTTTCCATCACAATCCGAGACGTTGCGTGTTGCCTGGTGGAACTGAACGCCGCATTTCGCCTTGTTACTAAAGTGGGGAAATTAAAATAATTTAAATATTCTAAAGCTGAGTGGGAATGTAATCACAGTCAGTCGATGTTCCACTGCGCCACAATAACACAAGATTTTCAAGAAGCGTGAGTTCAATTCCCGCTGCGTTTAAATTTTTATACGTTTTCTAAATATGTCTTTTTCAATACTCTATATTATCTATTTTCTGACAGATTCCAAAAAGAGCGAGATATTGAAAATCGTTTTAATTACTGCTTTGGCCATAAAACACACAACCGTCGCGCGACCGTCAGATCCATTCCCACTGCGCCAATATAGTGACATTCGATGTTGAAGAAAATATGCTTACTTATAAATATATTATGAAATTATTTATCAATAATGTTTAATAACTAGCCTTAGTGTGAATTAAGTATAGACATTTTTATACCGTATTTGATTCATATCAGGGTAGATATGTACCGGTTGCGTGTACCGTTCGCTAAAGCAGTTAGAACTGTCACAGAATAAAAAGTAGTATGCATTAAAATTTAAGTGTTCATTATTTAGTGTAACAGTCCAATATTTTGTATATGCATGCACAGGTCATCAAGGCGTTGTGGGAAAATGTGTGACCGACACGATGGTCGTAGGTTCGATTTCCACCTGGGGAAATGATTATATTTAAATTATTTTCACTTCCCCGTTCTGGTAAGACAAAACTCGGCGTAGAGTTTCGCCACTCAACATGCAGACGTAGTGATTTGACAGTAAGTTCACTCTGCCTATTCTGCTATGCGGGAAAAAGCGTGTAAGTATCTATCTATTTTTTTGATACCGTTTTTGTAACTATATTTCACAATTGTAGTAGGTTCGAGTGGTGCACTAAATGTATAGAAGGGGCTGTCCACTGTGGTATCTTAGTCTTAGATCCTGCAACGTCTCGTGTAGGTGGAGAGGATTTTTAGTGGGCAGTATGAGGTTCACTTATGAGTCCCACAGTATCATCCATCCGTAAGGCCTTGAGCACGGTGCTTCTGCATAAATTGCATATCCTAGCGAAAGAGATCTAAATAAAAGTAGTTATAAAAGACTCGTATATAAATCCTTCTATAATATACTTGCATATCTAATACCTAATACTAATTTGAAGGGAAATGAGGTTTTAAATCTAATATAATCACACCTGCTTTTACAAAAGAAAAAAACATGTTATTTTGTCAAATTCCCAGAACTAATGACATGTAACTTTAAATCACCAATTAAGCTTAGTTTATTTGGTCATTTAAGTATTTTATAGGCCGGCCATAGCGACGATCGTGTGTAGTATTATAATGAAATATTACCTTTCTAAAATATATTCCACGTTATGTAATCTGATGCGGAGTCCAATATAGCAATTCTAACATAATTTACGATTACTCATATGTTTTTATTAATACTCCAACTATAATATTATGTTAAAGAGCAAGCCATTTCAAAGATTATTTTCAGCTCCACGGTTTTTTCGTATACTATCACAGTGCGTATACAGACTGCCATTGACAGCGTCTGACGCGATGGTTGTGGACTCGATTCCTATTCGGGGGAAGGGTGATACTTTCTCTCTGGGTGACAATAAAAAGCGCGGCGTTGAATTCTGCCACTTATGACGCAATGTGTGATTTTGTGCGGAAAGTGGAGAACGGAGTGTCTTGACACTTAGTTCTCTCAGACTACCCACTATGCCATATAGAAAAAAGCGTAAAGCTGACGAAAAAAAAATCGTGTCAGTTTATGACAGTTAAGACAGTCCAGTTAAAATAAATACTTTGCTACAGTCAGAACAGTATTATTGGAAGTTTTATAAGTACATTCTCTATAGTATAAGCTTGGCCACTCGAAAGTATTGACGAAGTTATTAACAGTAGCATCACGTACAGCTTTCATGAGCTATGACCGATTTGTGAACGTCTACGAGTCTTCTGTGCTCTATATTAAAGTAGAGTTTATATTTTAATGGTTTCTTTTTATTTTTAATTTCTAAGGTACCTATGAAGAAGTTGTTTAGTTAATTATAATTATACATTTAGGTCGTATATTCTATAAATTTTATATATATATATTTTTAATGTAATTTTTTAGCATAGAAATATCGAGAATTTGTTCAAGATTTTTAACTTTTAGCCAGTCAACACAAAAACATTTTTTAAAAAAAATTACTTATCCTACATATGACCTAAAGTCAATGGCCATATTACCGGATAGGCATACATTCCTAAGGCAAGTGTGATTTCAAATATTAGAGATGACGTAAGTTAGCAAGCTGCGTTCTCAGTAACTTTATTGTAATCTTGTAATCTTAATTTAGAAATGACTAAGTTTTACAACCTTTGTTCACTTTGTGTAACTTATGTGTTCACATTGCACATATATATGCAAGTGTGTATATTAAATAAATCTTGATATATAAGATAATTAATTAAATATCAGGATATAGCTCTATACGTTAGCTAAATTGGCTGGAGTGATTAATTCATATATAGTAATAAATACTGATTCGTTAAAAAGAGACGCCCGCCTAAATATATCGGGAATGTTACAATTAATATTTTTAAAGTGTTATTCACACACTTAGGACATTGAAAAAATATTTTAGAAAACGTATAAAAATTTAAACGCAGCAGGATTCGTATCCGCGTGTCTTGGAAACCGTCCAAGCGCTCTGGCTGCTAAGCCATGCGTTCTACATACGGCTCTGTCGAAATTATTATACGAATATTACAACTTATGTTGTTAGTAAGAATAAAAGTAATATAAAATAAAATTAATATTTAATAAATAAGATTCTCTCTTGCTAAACGATTATTATCTTCGGGTAGCAGAAATATGTATAAATCTCTCTACAGAGATGCTAACAACAATGCATCTAAATTTAAATCCTCCATAAGACGTAAAAAAACCCCATTCAGGCTGCGATTAATGACTCATAATGTCCGTTTTTTTTTTCTTAGAAACTAAAATATCACAAGTAGAGTAAAGAACTTTAGTCTTTATCAACCTTATAATAAAGTTTAATTTGAATTACGAGAGTTTACGATAAATTTAATTTGTAAGGTATACGCATAACAATATCCTGCAACGTATTACTGTCTCAGGTAGCATTTCCGGTTTGGACAAAGCGATGAGCCAAGGTCTATAATTTATTATTATATTTCATGTGAATTATTTATAAAACTATTGAACCTATAATAGATATTTTTTATGAAGTTCTTAGTATCGATGATTATCATCTCTGCCTTTAAAATATAAAACCGTATACGTTTGTATGTAAATATAATATATTATTTTAACAAAAAAACCTTTTATACAACATACGCTTTGATATTTATTTATTTTAACTATTTAGATGCATAGGCGCGTAAACACGCGTTGCCATAGCAACGTATATGTCACCTTATACAGACGTGCATGTTACACCAATGGCGGTGTGTGTTACAGTTATTTAATTAATTTAATGTACTTTTTATGCATTACGTATTTAAAAAGAATATATTAGCATTCTGCACTTATTTTCTATACAAACTATAACTGTGCCAAATTTTACACTCCTTAGTTCGCTTAATTTTGATAACAATTGGTACACATTTTTTTCATTTACGTCGCAATAATATAAGGTTAATGTTTCTTGTGTGTAAAGATTTTGCCGTACATAGGTTTTTTACATCAACTGCATGACTTTACAAATTAATGAACCTTTAAGAGTATCAAATTCATTACATTGCACGTTTTTGAGAATTAAACATATCGTATAGTAATTTGAAATTAAAACAAATTATTTCATGTATAATAAAAGTAATTTAAAAATTAAAAATCTGAATTTTATGCGTCAATGCATAATTTTGGAACACGTGGCAGTGTTTACTCATTTATTAATTTCATGTATTTCTAATGCATCATTATAAGACGATATTGCACTTATTTTCTTTATAATCTTTAACTTTTAATAATTTCCAACGCAAGAGAACAAAAGCCGATCGATATGGAGATCCTTTTTAGAAAATGCCGCTGGAGGGGGCATGTCTTGGGCGGCAAGCAAATGGTAAGAGAAAACCTGGCCGCACTCATACTACCTGGAGGCGGTCCGTTGAAACAGAGGCAGCTTCAACTGTTCAGGGCTGTCAAAATCTAGAGGCGGTCGCAAGAGAACGCGAGCAGTGGAAAACTCTTCTACAAGCTTAATGTCCCTTAAAAAAAAGGGAAGACGGACGGACAAACGGACGTCACCATTATCGTCATCATAATCTTAAACTATAACAAATGTCATACTGACTTATCCACATTATGTCTCTTAAAGAGAAGTGTATAGTATCGTTAAAATCTTCATTGTCTACTGGAGTGTCTTGACACTAGGTTCTCTCTGACTGCCGTGCTATGCGGAAAAAGGCGGCTATAGCATTTTTAACTTTATACATGTAAGATAACCTCAAACAAGTTGAAACCGTATTAAAACAATGTTACCTATCAAAATTTCCAGCCATTACAGCCTCAAATGGTTTCTTTAATACTCTACAAACATTTATAGATGCCGGTCCCATACAAATCATTGCGTGCTATTTACCAATGAACCAAGATTCATCTACTTTCACTTCAAAATCTGAGCGGGCATTCGGAACAAGAAATCGGTTATACAACTACTCGGAGGCATTGATGCTATCCGTAATTTCGTCTCATTAACATCGGTTAAGCGTCAAATTATAATTGATCGTAAATAATAATATTATGTTTTATTTAATATTTTTACTGAAGTGACGTTGGAAAATTTGCTTTCACATTTCGGCTATTTAAAACTTTTGTAAGACGTCTTTTTGTGGTGAATATTTCAACATATTATTTTGAATATTAACGTAATTATGACGCAGTGGCAGTATGAATGTGTATATACTGGTATAACATTGGATTTATAGTCGTGAAATTAATAATGATTTATTTACTCTGGTCGAATGAGAATAAGTTAGATGTAAAGTGGCTGTACCAATTAAGAATCAAGGAGAATATCATAGATCACTGGTACTAATAAAAAATTCTATAAGTTTTTTTAAATTTGTTTTGTTTTACAGCTTTGCACTTTTCCCGCGTAGCCTCGCAATCTAGACACAGAGAAAATAATGTCAAGACGTTCTGTTTAGTAATTTCCTCCTGGATTCGAGGCGAAACTGACACAGTTAGATTGATGTTAAAAACCAACAGGTTCACATCTTTCTTTAGTCACAGGCTAATATACTTAGTCTGGCCATAAATACTGTTATAATTAAAAATAAACAAAATATTACTTTTGAATTTGGAGTCCATCATTTTTATATGAGTGCTCATTGTATTTTCTCATTTTCGCGGCAATATATTGTAAAATGTTTTCTGATATTAAAATGGAGTGGTGTGATAAAGAGAACTGAATCGCTGTGATTGTATTACATACAAAAGGTATGGTGTACAGAATATATGTATGTATATATATATTCGAACGTGTCAATAAATTGATTGTTGATATAAAATACGATATTATAATTGAATTTTTAATATACACAATTACGATAGTATCATCGGCCTTGCAAAGTCGTGATAACTTGTGACGGGTGGTTACGGATATGTTCACTTCATTATGAACAAAAAACTTGGGGATTATCAAAAGAGTTATAAGCTTAGAGGTAAAATATTGTAATATAAGTGCAGGTTTGACATTGGAGTCTTGAGAATTGTGTATTATATATATTCCTTTTTATTAGATATTTTTATAACTTTTTTTAGACTCACGCTTTTTTCAGCATTGCAGGAGATTTAAAAATTAGTATCAAGCCACTCTGTTCCCCACTATTTGTATTTGCCTGAATTCGAGACATTGCGTGTTAAGTGGCGGGACTCAATGCCCTGCTTTATCTTACCAGAGCAAAGAACTGAAATTAATTTAAATGTAATCACAATTTCGTTAGCGCGAATCGAACCCACTACTGGTCTGATTATTTAATATCTTCAACAGATTTATTTGCACTACCCTAGTAAGCAAAATTTAATCTTGTATAGTTTTTGGTATTAAATTTTTAATACAAATATAAAAATTCTTCTTAAATATTGTATGATACTACGAGTAATTTATCTTATGTAGAAATTGAACTTTCAAAACTTTTTATTTTAATTTTTACGCTTTTACCCGGGTGATCAGAGAGAACCTAGTGTCAAGACTCGTATCTCCACTTTCCTCCCAAAGTAGAGATAGTGTGTTGAGAGGCGGAACTCAACGCCGCGCTTTGTCTTAGGTACTAGAGCAGAGTGAGAATCGAACCCATAACCAATCGTGTTTACAGTAAGACGCTGCGACTGCGCCACGATGGCCTCAAACAACTCTTAATAGTTTAGAAGAAAATATATTTATTTAAAACTCAATAGTAATTTGAATAAAAATAACAATATTCGAGTACCTGCAGTTTTTAAAAGAGGTGTATTTAATTCAGTCAAAAATCGATACCGCAACATCGCGATCATTGGGAAATTTATTCTGACATTTGCTGACAAAACAAATTGTATATCACAAGTTACAAAAAAATATATAATATAAGTTAAATGAAATTATTTTAAACTAAATAATGTAGGCTTTTGTTTTGAACCAAATAATGTAGAACGCATGGCTTAGCGGTTAGATCGCTTGAATAGTTTTCAAGAGGCGGAGGTTCAAATCTCGCTGCGTTCAAATTTTACACGGTAGTCACAGGTAAACTCGTGTACGAAATATACGAAACGTCGGTTATGATAGTTTAAATTAAAATATGTAATAATCGAAAGCAAGGTTGTTATAGAATTTTACATATCAGGATGCTAATAATAAATATAGGTTTTTTTTTAAGATTTTTCCAAATTTAGGTTGAGAGAATCTAGTTTCAAAACACTCCGTTCTCCACTTTCAGCCTGTTACATATATAAAGTTAAAAATTAAGAATTAGGAACGCTTGATAGTTTTGTTAATCAACAAATCGAAATACAATTGTTCAGATATTTAAAATGTTTTAGAAAGAAACTTACAAATTATATTATTTTTGAGTTCTTATATGTATAGATTTTGTATATTCTTTTGTACCTACCTACATAGTGGGAAAGTTAACTGTCACTGCAAAACATAGTCGCATTCGGTCAGGTCGTTCACACCTCGCGTCGTCAAACCGACATATCTAAATTGCAAATAATTTAATGAATAAGGCAGAGAGGAGACTGTGTGTTGGTCCCACTATATTTTTTTACATTGAGAATTATGGTTGTACATAGAAAATAATCATATTATTTCCATTTTAATTACAATTTTATTCTCATGTACGAGTATATGGGGGGAGTCAGGGAAACCCCGAGTAGGAGTCGAACCCACGGCCCATCGCGTTTACAGTAAGACCTGTCTTATTACGCCACGATAGCCTCTACATATTTACTAGTTATTTATATGATAATAAAAAAAGCATTTATTTATATATATCCTGATATGTGATAAAAACTTATTGTATTCTTAGTCTATACTTATATATAACAATATAAAGCGAGACTGTCTGACACGTTTTTTTATATTGTTACACTTATAGTATACCTATGTATACAGGCGTATAACAAGATATCTAATAAAGAAATATTAATATGTTTTGTCAAGAGAAGTAACTTATAGAAGTATAATTATATCTAAATAAATAATTTAACACTAATAATAAGATACTGCCCAATTTAGAAACATGGCGTTTTTAGTAACGGAGCTTCACGCCGCCCTTTGTTTTACTAGAAAAGTAAAATAATTTAAATATACATTCCCCCGAATGAGTATCGAACCCAATATCGCTTGTAAAATCAGACATTTGCCAACTGCTCCATAATGGTGTTAAAGATATAATATGCTAAATCTACATTAGAATAAAAAATGAATATGTACGGATATTACAAAGAACAATATCCGGCAAACATTAAGAGCTATGTACAGGAAAAATGAATGCTTTAAAAAACCTAATGGAGGCAGATACGGAAAAAAACACTTTTTAAATTGGTATAAGCAATTTATCATGAGTTCGAGGTGACACGAACGTGGAGTGTATTTCGACAGGTGGCCATTAATGTGATACCAGATAGTATTATAAGGTATGGGAAATAACAATTCTATACCATCAAAGCACATTGGAATAATATCGGACTGTATACGCGGTGTTTGTTGATTCGATCCCTACTCGGGGGAGTGGTTATATTATTTGGTTTAGAGTTAATTTGTACGCGGTGAAGAGATGTCGGCCTGAATAGAACTGTTATCACTTTAATTCTAGCAATAATTTGAAAGGCATTTGCTAAAAACTACTACAGCTTATTCAAATTTGGTTATGTAGGGAGACGGGAGAGTTGAGCTGTTCTCATTGCGTTTAAAATGGTCACCTTAAGCCCTGTACCCTGTGGGTTCACCCTTGGTTGCAAGTTTCAGGCAATATTCCAAGCCCCTCTCTCGGTAAACGCGATGGTCACCCTCATGGTGAACCCGTGGAATGCTATGGAGTTTGTTCTTGAAAAAGGGTGGTTAGTTGGGTACACATTTCACCAAGGAAAGTCTATTAAATAAACTGGCTTGTAGTCAAGCTTTTGTGAAGCTTTCATTATTTGTTAGGATGAATGTGCTAAATTATGGCGATGAGTACCACGTAATCGAATGATTCATTTATGAATATACCTAAATCTTGTAAGCTTTTACCTTTTCATCTTCACGATTCTCTCTTATAAGAATCAGAATTATTAAAATATTATTGTATAAAATACGTAAAGCTTACTGCCTATTTTCTTGTTTAAATGGACGTTTCATAATATGTTTCAAGGAAGCTTTTTGTTCGAGTATCGATTTTGTATAGCTTTTTTGTGTCGTGATTAATATTTATTTGATGTTCATTTATAAATATAGATTATTTGTGTCTAACCTTAATAAATAAACAGTTTTTATATAAAAAAAGACATATTTAGATAACGTATAAAATTTGAACGCAGCAGGTTTTGAAACAGCACCTCTTGAAAACCGTTCAAACGCTCTGACCGCTAAGCCTTTCAATTTCCCAAGTGAGCAAATAACTCTTTAAAAAAAATTTATAAAGAGTTTATTAGTTTATTTATAAAATAACTAGTTATTAAATATGAAAATAATACATTTCGTCTATTCTTTATTATGAGTGATATATATATTTTTTTATTCTATAGACAAACGTTAAAGACACATATACATACATTAATATATACTACTATATTATATACATATTTAATAGGTAGGCTATTGAACAAAGATAGAATCTCTATTCCAATCGTGTTTCAATAAAAACTAATAGATTATGATACGATCAATACACTTCAATATTCATTCAACACGACGGACATATCGTGGTAGTTTCGTATTAGCTCAGAAACTTCCGCGTTAATATTCATATGATAATTAGAAATACAAAAACTATTCATTGTAAAACACGTAAACAAACTTAAAATGACAAACGGGCCACTTTCCCTGTTCGTCCACTGCAAGAGAATCTCGAAGTATTTACTATCGGTTTGAATGTAAGTAGAACGAATCTAGTAATAAGTTGTAATATACAATTTTTTGGTAAGATTTTTAGAGCTTTGTGGAACAAAAATATTGATATAGAAATATTTGTCGTGGGAAAACGCTGTTTATTTAATTATATTGTATTATATTATATGGCATTCGTTCTGCCAACTCGGTAACGCAGTTAGCTTAGCGTATTATTTATATGTAAATTATTATCATTCCTCCGCTCTGATGACAAGACAAAACGCGGCGTTGAGTTTCGCTTTAAATGGTTCTTTTTTCTTGTTAATGAACCGATTGACGTAAAATAAACACTAAATGTTTAGGAAAGCTCACCATAATACTATATTCAATATTCATTTAAATCGGGTAAGCCGTTTCTGAGATCAGCGCGCACAAACAAACAGACAAACAGAAAAGAAAATTAAAAATATTTTTTTTGAGTTTTATTATATCGATATATGTCTCTAATAATATTTTTTTTCCATATATCTTTCATGTAGACAGCGATTAGTTACATTTTTATTATTTGTATAGGTATAAGTATAAAGCTAGCTAGTCTAGTTAGAATAAAGTGCGATCAAAACTTCCATTATTCATCATTCAATATTTTTGTTTGGACAGGAAGTTAAATACAACTCTTTTACTAGCTCTCAGTCTACTTCATTAAGAAATTTGAACTAAAGCACATCAGTACTATGAGGCATAGTATAGACTGTAGTATAACGACAATTTTTACTTCACCCATGCGTGACTATTCGGCTTATGTCGAATATAAGAACTCGACAAATTGGCTATATTACGAATTTGTTACGTTCAATATTGCCGGTGATTTACTTCGTAGCTTTTTCGATGATTTGAACTAAATTATTGCGGCTATAAAGCAATGATTAATGGTAAATTAAGTGTCCTTTTGTATTTTAAATTTCACTTTTGTATTCCTAGTCGCAAGTTAATAAAATTTGAATATTTTGTAATGAAATATTACTTTTAAAATAGATTTTAAGAACCCAATATTGTCCAAGTTAATAAATATCGAAATTGTTAATCATATGTTCAGTAAAGTCTCATCTATATTTTAATTAAAATATATAAACAAAATAACCTTTGAAAAAGCAAATAAATTATATACATTTTTTAATTATATTACAATCGACCTTTAAATATTGAAAATGCTACGCTTAAATAAATATAGGTACTTATAAATCATTTATAAATCGTGATGCAAAAAAAGTCATTGATTAAAATTGTCTGTGACATTTATAAATAAAATTTGTGATAATATTAATGTACTGTGAATATTTTACAATACATCTAATTTGTACGCGGTAGAAGTATGCGCGAGAAGTTCCTTTTATAACAAAAACGTCTCTATAACCTACGAGTCGATTTCAGCCTAGATAGGCTGAAATGACCGATAGTCTTAGATAAGACTATCGGTCAAATTCTCGTATTTCAAAGAAGGAATAAGTAGGATCTTTTTAAATTTGATTACGTAAAAAAAGCGAGAGGCAAGAGTCAATGTGAATTAAGCCTACTCTTGTTTCACAAGTTCTTAGCACCAGTTAATTATTTTATATAGAAACTGCCTATGCTAGAAACGGGCTACTAAATGGCAGAGCTCAACACCAACTACAACGAAGTAAGGCTAAACTGGTGTAAACAATTAAATAAAAATGAACCCGGGTCGAGATTGAACCCACGGCCAATGCGTGTACAGTCAGTCACTGTCACACTGCGCCATGATAGCAAGGAGCTTAAATTTAAAGAATTACGTAAGATTAACATAATTATGACAATCGACTAATTATCGATAGTATATAGCAATCGATTTTATATTTAATTACTTAAACCATCCCCATATGTTTAAATTGACATTAACAACTCGACGATACGGCAACATTTTAAATATTATTTACTTTTAAGGTAAAAATAAATGCCACTTCAATTTCTTAGTACATCGAGTCCATTATATTGCCGGTTTTTATTATCGGTCCCTTAATTTAAAATGTTTGAGGTGAAAGAAAGCCCAGGGTGGCTGGGGTCAACAGCCTGGCAACCTGTTCAACAATCCAGTCTTATAAAATTCAATAAATTACCTTGAATTAAGTTAAAATTATTCAGATGTTGGTTTGTAATTTATTTTTGATTTATCTTGTATAGAGAAATAAAGCACTTTTAAATAAAGTGTTGTATGTTCTAATAAAAAAAATGAAATACAATATAAGTATTGTTTTTTATTATTTGCGGGCGTTGGATCAAAATATGTTACTGTTTGTTTGATGGGTACTGATAGCCTACCGCTAATCTCCCATTTTTTATATGTACATATGTTCTCGAAGACATTTCACATAATTTACATATAAATCATTTTTTCCTGTGGAACTATCTCCAGTCACGCATATCCAAACTGCGCTGCAATAGCAAAAAAAAAATGTACGGCTCAATAATAAATGGCTATATGCATAAAATGGAACGCAATGTCTTTAAACGTTTATTTATTACGTAAAAAAAGAAACTAGGAAGAGTACTGTGTAAGTATCGGGCAAAGGGCTCAGTGTCCGGAACGTGGCGTTTGAAAAATCACAATAGTAAACAGGTGTGGTGGAAACGAAATTTCGACAATCCCACGATTGATGGACCGAGACGAGTGAAATTTAGTTTTGTCACTACATACATATGTATGTGATAAAATTTTTTTTTTATAAAACATTATTTTGTTAATTAAACCATACATATATAGCTAAGGTGGGCAGATGTTTTTTTTATATATTCACACTTTACAACAACGTTGTCCGTACGTCAGACGTCATTCCGTCTTTTATATATATAATTATTATTACTAATACTAGTAGTAGCAACATGGATATAACTTTATGTGCTAGTGTACGTAAGTTTTTATATTAATGTAATGCATTATTTAACAATGTTATATTTATATCATAGATTCATATCATACTCGGAGATTTACGCGTTACAATAAACGCGTGGTGAGAAGGGGTTCAAAGATTTTTTTTAACCATCCATCCGCACATTTTCTCGGACAAGTTTACCAATATTATGAAATGTTTGAACTCACACCTTTCATCAGAAGCCATTGTGGCGCAGTGGTACAGCGTCTAATTGCACACGCGTTTGTGGGTTCGATTTACACTAGGTGGAAAGATCATGATTATTTTATTTCACCGCTCTGGTGAATAAGATAAAACGACGCGTTGAGGTCCGCCACTCGTCCGACACGCAATGTCTCGATTCGGGCGGAAAGTGGAGAGCGGAGTGTTTCGACACTAGGTTCCCACTGACTACCCTGCTATGCGGGAAAAAGCGTAAAGCTAAAACAACATTCGTGTAAAATCAAGAAAAGCTCAACGTAGCAGAATTTTTAAGAAACAAATGTAATAAATACAATAAATAAAAAAAAAATGGTACTGTACACGTTTCTTAGAATATTATTGACAAGAACTGGATAAAAAACTGTTCAATTCCAATAAGCTGACGACCAACAAACTGAGTTTATCCAATTGTAATAAATTACTTGCAAACCCTCGTACTGGGGAGGAGCTTAAAACTTACAATAAATCTCAGTCAGAATGAATTGTGGATTATTTTAAATTATTCTATTGTTATATTAATACAGGTTACACATAAAAAGTGTTTATGTAGCTTAAGTGATGTTTGAGACTTAAGCAAATATAGTTTTATAGCAATAGATGTGAAAATAAAGATTGATATTGATAATTTCAATTGAAACATGAAATTTAAAATTTTAATACTGACTTTCTAAGTTATTATTTCTACCGTCGGTCTCTATTTTATGAGTATAGAAAGAAATAATGTTTTGAGGCCAACGTGTAGCAATGGATCACTGACTGTAAACGGAATTGGTAGTGGGTTCGATTCCTAGTCGGGAGAATGATTACATTTAAATTCTTATGATTATTATGTTTGTTGACCGGTAGGGTCAACACGTATTGCTTCGAAACCGTGCGCTATGTTAAAAAAATTAAAAAGTGTCTTCTTTTGAATGAGTTTTAAGCGTTATTTAATTTTTTTATATCAACAGTGACTGCTAATACTCAGGTAAAATATTTCTGAATATTTATAAATTCAATTTTATATATCTATTTCTTGGTCTAAAAAACATTTTGAATGATATTAAAACTTTGCATAGCTTCGGCTTTAAAAACAAATTTGCTATTCATAATATAATAAGAAAAACCCATAAACTTGAAATTTGCAAATCACAAAGTGTCCTTGATTCCAGCAAGAAACAGGTTTGCAGGCATACGTTTTAACTGTTAAAACATAAATAAGCCTCCCAAGAGGCCAGTGTGATCATTGAATACGTACCTGCTTATATTTATTGACGGTCTAACAAGTTATGATTAACTTGCGCACTTAGAATTAAAAAGGAAATTTCGTAGTTTTGTTTTATACGAAACAGTTATTGCTAGAAATAACAAGTTATATAATTAAACATAAAATAATTTTAGTATAGAATTTATTATTAAGATACAGAAATAGGGTCTTTCAAATACATAAATCAACAGATAATTACAGTTTCGTTTTTACAGATTCACGATTTTTCCTCTTATGGTAGGGTAGGGTAGTCAGAGAGAATCTAGTATCGAGACAAACCGTTCTCCACTTGCCGCATGAAATCGAGACATTGCGTATTGATTCAACGCCGGGCTTCAGGGCAGAGAAATAAAATCATTGATTTAAATACAATCATGGCTCTTGAATGGGCCCACAACCAATGGCCTCACATACATTTTTAAGATATTCCTTTAATAAGTTCATTGATTTTCACGATTATTACACATTTTGAAATGAAACTATTTTTAACCGGATTAATCGCATATAATATTGGTATTCGAAAGTGGTAACAGTCTACCTGTGACCACGGACTACTGTAAATTGTTCGAAACATCGGGTTCTAAAATATATTTTCGAATACCAATATTATACGCGATTAATCCGGTTAAAAATAGTTTAATTTCAAAATATTCCTTTAATTTGCATATTTTTACATGAAATACTGCTTATTTAATACATTAATATCAATTGAAAATAAAAAAAATTACGAGAACGTACCTATTTATTTAACTTCAACCTATTTACAAAATAAGTACTCAGAACTAATCGAATAGAACGAAATTAAGTATTATATAAAATCACAAATCCACACATAACAGACTTTAATGACAAGCGACAAAACTGTCCTCTTTTAAAATATATTAATAATTTAAATATTACCTATAGTAATAACATATTAAAACTCGTCAAGTCCTAGAGCCTGTATGATAATTCTATCTACACAAAGGTTGTTGACATGCAGAGCCCCGCTCGGTTATATTACTAGGCGTCGTCTGATTGTAAGTAGTGCTTGCTATATTTAGAACATGCAAAGAGTAAATTATTATGATTTTCATGTGTAAAGTATATTGAATTTAACTGTAAGCAGTTTCCAAGTTTTTAAACTATGTGAAATATTGTTTGTTTACAGTGAAACCAGTTTATAGAAGTGTTCGTGATACTTTTGAGGACTGTCACCCAACACGTCGTATCTCTAAAACGAACAACGGAATCTAAACGCAAGGCCATTTCTGCTATTGTAGATCTCATCGAAAGGCGGCAGAGGAATTATAACAAAACTATAATCACAATTCATCAACGTTGACTGTTTATATTTGTTATACAAAAGTTATTTTTTGCTTTCAGTCAGACGCTGCCACTTTGCGCCACGATGGACTAAATAAAAAATGTTGGATGTACTTAAGTTGAATCTGAAGATATGTATCATCAATTTAAATAAATAAACTCTTTTTTAATAGGAAAACTAAATGCATATCAACCACTCCAGTAATTAGAATACTAGTTATTTCTAGCAATAATCGTTTAATGCCACCTCAGTACACCTGTAACCACGGACGACTGTAGTGTTCGGAACGTCGGGTGTCCAAAATGTATTTTCGAATACTAATAATGAACTCGAATTCATTTCAAAACGCGAAAAAATCGCGAAAACCAAAGGTCTTAAAATGTATAATGTGTGTAATAAAATACAATCTTACCAATTCATAACAGTATCTGTCATATTAACATTTTTTATTACCGCATCTATATTTTACTATTTCAATGTAAAAAAACAGAAAGGGCGGTGACGTGTATCCTTCGACTTTTTCTCGTTACTTTTTAGTTCCCATCGAAACCTTACACGTTGTTGGGTGGAGCGAGACGACTTTAAATGATTAACTTTTAAATGTTATCTAAGTTTATATAAACAGGCTTAATATTAATAAAACGGGGTGATATTTTCATTTAAAAATAATGTGTGTTTTTTCAAGCCTAGTATCAAACCACTCCGTTCTTCGCCCGAATTCAAAACAATTAAATTATGATTATTCGACTGTTAATCGAGACTGTAATTCGAGTGGTAATTGAACCCACAACCAATCAAGGTCACAGTCAGGCGCTGTCCCAAGAATTAATCAAGAAAGAAGCGTAATGTATGTAAATAATGTTAAATTTTGCCTTATTATAGCTTTCTGCGCCCATAAGTTTTGGCTGTGCGTTGTCTATCAGTAACTTGGAAAAGCAAGCTTAGGTATATAATATATACGAGTAAATTACATATTAGACTAGGCCGTAGACCGTTTTACCTCGTTTTGAACTATATAAATTTAATCTAGATTCTAAGCTTTTTCTAAGTAATATGCATATTGACAAGCGACCATTAAGTAGGCAATCATGATTATTATACAGTCTGTTCCATTTTTGTCATGTCAGTAAAGGAGGACTTGTTACAATACCTGTTCAAGTAACGGTTTATTTCGTTTAAGATAAAATATTAAGATTGAATAGTGATTTGATCAAAACAAATGGCTTTAAGTGAAGTATCTGTGGGGAATACAAAATATATCATATATGTCATTATAGTTTTTGACATAGCCTATTAAGGTTATAAATACGAAATTTTGTTGCTTTTACGACTTATTCAATAAAATAAAAACTTATCAACAAATTTTGGAGTCTCTTAGTATGAAATGAAAAATCTAAATAAGTAAAATTCTAAATGTGTTAATATTTTCCTTTTGTTTTATAATATATAACTAATTTTCTTAGAAACAAATATTAAGAATATTAATATAACAGCTTCACGCTTTTTCCCGCATAGCAGGGTATTCAGCGAGAACCTAGTGTCAAGACACTCCGTCTTCCACTTTCCGCCCGAATTCGAAACATTATGTGTTGAGAGGGGCAAATATCAACGCTGCGCTTTTAGAAATGAAAATATTTAAATAATGATCAATTCCCGCGTGAGAATCGAACCCACAATCAATAACGATTACCAAACCAGACACTCTCCCACGGCGCCAGGATGGTCTCAATAATCATATTCATATAACAATAAGCATTTAATACATACATGTAAAGTTTGACTTTTTCATATTTTCACATGTTCTAGAACATATTCCATTCAGTGTTATGTCACTCTCACTAGTTCTCTAAACAAACTATTTAACGAGATCACGTTTTAGATGGCGGAACAAAACGCCGTATTTAAATTCCGTTTCCCTAAATACTAAATAGTGAAACAAAAATTTCGCTAAAAATAACTGAAAGTAACGTTCCACATTCATAAAAGTAGACTGATAAAATCTTAGTTTATTTTTTCATAAGTTTATTCAAATGGACGCTATAACACTTTCCACTGTGTTAGGTGACCTCATGCATGTCTTATATATTAATATGACTGTAAATAGATTATTAATAGCTAAATCTAAATATATATATATAATTGTTTTTGTTAGTGTTTAATTAAGGTCCATAGACTTTTACAAAATTAATCTTATTTTTGTTTCATACAATAGTTCTATTTGAACGTCTAAGTTTTAAACTTACACATAATTTAAACACAAAGCTTTATTTTACAATAACTATTACAGAATACAGCGGAAAAAAAATACAACTTTCTACATTCATAATATTATTCTGAGAATTGAGATTTAAGAAAAAAATTTGCATATAAATCTGCTTATATGTGAGTGAAAATATTTATTTACTTTCAAAATCGTTTTGCTTTTACATACACATAATATACTAGTCGTGCCAGCGACTTGGTCTACCTGGCTTAAATAAAAGCGTAAATTACTCCTTATTACATTAGCTATCTACCAGTGATATTCCCGTCACAATCGGTCCAGCGGTTCCAGATATTAGCCAGAACAAACAAACAGACGGACAGACAAACATTGCATTTTAATATTACAAACCAATTTTATTTATATATACATATATATATATATATATATATATATATATAGAAACAATCTGTCTCCCTTTGTATTCTCAACACAATTATGTAGACTGTACGTAAATCATCACTAATCGTGGAGTCTTAAATAATTTCCGATAATGAAATTGAATCTATAACCGACAGAGCGTCTCGAAGACAGGTAGTGAAAACAGCTGGAAGTGGGACAAACGCTTGGCAGTTTATGTTAAATGGTCGTGCCACTAACTTAAGCCTACATTAGTTGAGATTTGCATTTGCATATACGTATTGTTATAATGATAATTACCATAACGATGATATCTAGTGCTAATTTAATAATATCATTATATTCCTTTTCGTATTAACCTTGACGTTTCAACTGTTATAAAACATGTGCGTTGAGCTTTATTGAATGATTTTTTCAAACATAAATACTCAATTATTACAGTATATTTAAAATATTATTAAATTCTCATATATTGTATATATCAAAATATGAATTGATTATCATTATTATAATTAATTCCAAACGAAGGTATTTAGAAAATTAATTTACATAAGTATATGTAAAAAAGAAAAATATTTTTAAGCTTACCAAAATTAATATAAGACATCCGATCTAAAATAAACACTAAAACAAGAACACTTCACTAAGGCAACACTATGATATATGAAAAAAAAACGACGTAAAAGTTTAAAAAGACCAATGCAGTGAGAGGCACTACGCGTGCGTCATCCGCGAGTGACAGTGGCAGACTGACTGCAAGAATGATAACTTCACATAATCCCCACACGAACTTAAAAACCTACAAACAAAAACCAACCATAAAATAACGTAAATATAGTCAATTATATGTAAAAGAAGATAGTGTCTTAGACCATTTCATCAACAAATAACTAAAAGTCGCCTTCACATGCGCACGAGTTGATTTTATTGCATGTTTTTGAACTTGTTTTGTCTTGTGAGTGGCAATTTTTGAATTTTGAGCCGAAACAGCTTATTGCTAAAGGTAATTTTCGTTAATTTCAACTAAATTCCGGTAAATAAGATTTAAAAAAAAAATAGATTCATTTCAGAATATAAGTTTATCTGATATCTGTACTTGTCATTCCAGTGCGATGTCGTACGGTAAAGGTAGATCAGCCTCCTTAATGGCTTCTTCTAAAACACTTTGCAATACATAATTATAGATATTTAAGTATCAATAAAATTAAGGCATTAGTTAATCAGTTCATGACGATATGTAACAGTCGCGTTTATTACCTAATTTAATATACGATATAAAAAGCTTATTTAGTAATATGAAAACTCAAAATAGTTGAATTCGACCTAAATTGTAACATAAGTTTGGTCATCAATTAACCGTTTATTAAGAAATTCGATATTAACAAAATGTGTAATAACTTTGTAACGGAGTTAAGAAATTTTTATATCTATATTATTTACACAACAAGTATATTGTAAGACATATTTAGAAAACGTATAAAAATTTTAACGCAGCGGGATTTGAACCCGCGCCTCGTAAAAACCGTTTAAGAGGCGCGGGCTCAAATCCCGCTGCGTTCATATTTTTATACGTTTTCTAAATATGTATTTTTCAATTTCCTAAGTGTGCGATTAACACTTTAAAAAATGTAAAAAAAAAGTATATTGTACAATATTCAAAGACTTTTCTAAGATACGCTTTATGATACAAGTCACTCCGTTCCCAAGTTTCCGCCCAAATTCGAGACGTGGATTAAGTGGCAGAGCTCTACGTCACGCTTTGTACTAACACAGCGGGGTAATGAAATAATTAAAATATATTTATTTCGGATATCGAATACCACTGCGCCACGACGACATCCAAAGACGTTACTTTAATTATTTCATTTAGTTATATATAACCTAATTTTTAACATACATAAGTCAAGTTTTGCTGCAATTGCGTTCAGTTACAAATGAAACCAAGTCTTGTAACGTGATATTTTAGAACAATACATTTGATTGGTTTAAATTTTTTGAATACTTTAATAATTTAAAAGTGTATGTGCCTTTATGTCATAATATGTAAT
Source organism: Podotricha telesiphe (assembly GCA_038994665.1). Taxonomy (NCBI): domain Eukaryota; kingdom Metazoa; phylum Arthropoda; class Insecta; order Lepidoptera; family Nymphalidae; genus Podotricha; species Podotricha telesiphe. The sequence continues at coordinate 177,568 of JAOYRR010000420.1, read as the reverse complement.
GTTAAAAAGAATATCAACTAATGTAATAACATATTACGATTATTATTTGTAACTATTACTTACTCAGTCATCGTAGTCCATCGTAGCCCAATAGAACAGCGTCTGACTGTAACCAGATTAGTTGTAGTTTCAATTCTCACTCGGAGCAGTGAATTTATTTTAAAGAATATTAAAATTATTTTCATTTCTCCACTCTAATAAACCAAAGTGCGGCTTAAATTTCCGCTACTCAACACGCAATGTGGAATTCGGTGAGAAGGTGGTGACCGGAGTATCTGGATATTAGATTCTCTTTGTCTACCATTCTATGAGGGGAAAACATGAAGCTGAAAGAAAAATATATATCGTAAACTATTGCCTCAAACTATGCATATACGGAATACTAAAAAGGAAATACCATGAGTGTTTTAACTCATATACATACCATTACATAAATATAAAAACTCGAATTAGCCGATATAACAAAAAAAGCTTAGTTAGATACAAATAACAAGATAAGCTCACTGCATGGATAAATTCAAACGCAATGATGTCATGACACTTAAAAAATGGCAACTCTGGTTTTTACTACATTACTTTACAACTATAGATATTGATGTAGTTGTAACGGAATAAAACAGTAATGTATTTTCATCATAATGAAAATATCTACATAGTTTTAAAATATTTTGGCATTGAGAGCAATAAACTTCGACCGTTGAGTTCGAATTTCTGTTGAAGGAATATCACAAACTGATTTTCCATTTTATATTCTTGTATTGGAACATTTTCTTGGCACCTCCGTGTATTTTTAGTTTCGAGCTTGGTAAGTATTAAGTATACAAGAAAATAAAAGTAAAATTATTAATTGAGTAAACTAAAAATTTAACTTTAATTTCTTGTTTTAACTTTGGAATATGAACCTAGACTCATTGTTATAATATTGTTATGCAACAAAGCTATACGTTATTTGCCAAAAGTTGAGACTTTGATCAGATTCAAATTTCGTTGAGTTTTATTTTTTATTTTTTTAGTCAAAAAGAAGAATTATAATAGAAGAAGTGGCAAGGGCGTACAACTTAATTGGCTAAAGCTCCGAAACGAAAATACGAGGAGTATTATTCCTCTAATGTTCAAATTGTATATGGGATTACAGTAAAAACATTTTTTTTAACTGAATCTATTTGACGTAGACTCTTGCCTGTGACCACAGTAGTCTCTTAAATGTTCGAAACGTTTTAAAAATATATTTTGAAATAGATAAATTTACACAATCTGGTTTACACTGTTTCATTTAAAATGTGCAAAATGCCTAAGATTAAAAAACAAATTTGTTTGATGAGGCCATCGTGGCGCAGTTAAACAACGTTTGACTGTATACGCGATGGTTGTGGGTTCATTTGCCACTCGGGGAATGATTATATTTAAATTATTTTCATTTCTTAGCTCTGGGGACAAGACAAAGTGCCGCGTAGAGTTCTGCCACTCAACACGCAATGTCTTGAATGTGGGCGGAACGTAGAGGCTTGGCACTAGTTACTTTCTGTCTATCCGGCTACGCAGTTAAAAGCATAAAACTGAAAAAATTAAAAATATATATTTGATTTCCAATGTCAAATCAATACATTCAATTGCTCACATACATCCGCTTACTTGTAACATAAATTCCTAATCAATTTACCGTTTTTCCTCAAATATAAGTAAGTTAGAATATTTATATATAATAAATAATATAGTAACAACGATGTCAAAACGTTTATACCTGTAGGAAAAATGAGGTGACACACAGTTAGTCAAACTACAACGTTTAAACTTAACTGCACACGTATTAAGTTTTGAGGCGAACCGTTACGACACGCTCTTAAGTAAGCCAGAAATTGATAAACTATTAATATTTGTTGATTATTTTGTTGAAACTATAATATTTGAAGCAAATTTGAGACTAGTCTAAGTATAACACAAGAAGGCCATTGTGGCGCAGTGGGACAGCGTCTAACCGCAATCGCGCTTGGTCGTGAGTACGACTCCCATTTGGGTGAATGAAAATTATTTTTATTTCTCTGCTCTCGTTAATATTACAAAGCACGTGGTTGAGTACCGCCACTTAGCACTTAATGTCTCGAATTCGGGTGAAAAGTGGAGAACGGAGTATTTTGACACTAGGTTCTCTTTGAATACCCCGCTACACGCGAAAAAGCTTGAAGCTATAAGTATATCGTCCCGCATTGAAAAAATGTCTGTCTGTGTACACAATTGTTCTGTTATATTTCACCATTTTTTTTTCGATTTTGTAATGGGTGTTGGTGGGTATCGCAACCTAACACACAGTCTCTAAAGATGTGTAAAGTGAAAAACAGAGTGTCGCATCACTACGTTTTCTTTGTACGATACAAATTATTGTACGACGTAATGGTAAATTTTTTTTTAACGGCTTATCTAAAACATCTAAGTACAATTATAGCTGCACACTTCACGGCTTTTCCCGGATAGAACGGTAGGCAGAAAGAACCTAGTATGAACACATTATATTCTCCATTTTCCGCCCTATGGACTGTCTCGAACATTGTGTGTAGAATGGCGGAACTTAACGCCGAACTTTGTTTTACCTTACAACTCTAGTAGCACTATACTTAAGAGCAAGAACTTACACAAGCGCTTGCCACCATACATTCATTTAGTATTCTTAAAACTTAGTAACTAAGCTACGACAATTATATGAGTATTTCTTTTTTCTACAGAAAAAGGAAATAAAAGAGAAAGGTGTGCATTTTCATATAACCAATCTTGGTTTTGGCGATATTCTCGAAACGATTTGTATGTTGCCGGATAACCGGAGTGGAGGTCGCCAGTCGACATTCCAAGCCGCTTATTTTTAGGCATTCGTTGTAATACACAACCTTGCCTCGCCTTTAAATTTTACGCATTAAAATTTTCTTAAATATTCAAAAAAATATTATATTAATCTTAGAAAATATATCTCTTTTTATCTAATAATGATATTTTGTACTTCTTACGCTTATTTAAATGAGTGGAGGAAAAGTTTTCCACTCGTCGATACTATGCGCACGGAGTATGTAATTAAGCATAGTTAAAGTTGATATGAAGTGTAAAAGAATACTTTCATTATAATATATTAGAAATACACTATATTAGTAAAATAAATGTACCACACATTGCTATGTGTTTGACGTACACGTTTATATAAAGTAATAATAATAATAACCAACCATTCAACCTGAGACTATTGACAGGCGGACGTCCGGTAGTCTCATACAATATTCCAGTACTCAGTCCATCCAAATTCCATTCCATAGTAGTCAGCTTAGTGTTCCATAGTTCTTAGGCATTAGCCGGTGATCATCTTTGGGCAATTACCTGCGATTTCTCGGTGATGGATAAATACATTGCCACCTCTAAGGGGCCTCTACGTGTTGGACCTGTGTCCCCACGCAAGCCTTCCAAGGGACCGGGTTCTTTTGAACCCGATAACTTATTCGAGAGATAATAATAAAAAATATATATTATACATGCACAGACAGAAATAAAAACAGAAAATAAGTTAAATAAATAAAAACATGCGTAATGAAAAAAAAAGTGACATACACTTTGCTTAGTTATCGTGTTGTTGTCACGTCAACGGAACATCAAGTTTTATATAAAGTCTATGTATTATTGTATCTTCTGGAAGGACTCCACTTTATAAGTCCCTCCATTTTCTGGCTGAATTCAAGACATTGAGTTTTGAGTGGCGGACCTCAACGCCGCGCTTTGTCTTATTTACCAGACGGGAGAAAATAAAAATATTTAAATTATGATTATTCCATCAAGTTAGAATCGAACTCACGGCCTTTCGCGTTTACAATAAGCCACTGTCTCACTCCGACACGATGGCCTGAGGAAATTCAACGGAGTGTCTTCACACTAGATTCTCTCCTAACCAGTATATATAAGAAATGAGTGATTTAAAAAAAAACATTATACATTCACTAAACATTTATTGAACGACTAGAAGAATATATTTGTATAATATCAGTGGAAAGCGAATATATAATAATAAGCGCATTTTACGTTGCCCGGACATAGGCGGTACAGTCAAGCGAACAAGTTAAGCCAGTTGGGCTAGTGGCGGTCGAGGAGAAGCGCCGTGAAGTTTTACTAGATATACGTACAAACCTACATCTGCCAGTCTGGAGTCCCACATAACCACCTCCAAGTCCCAATAGGGCTGGTATTAATAACGGATTTACTCACGTTAAAAAAAAGGTACAGTCAAGCAGGCAATGACAGTTGACTGAGACACAGACAAATGCGCAATGAAATCACTAGCGTCTGTCGCGCGTCTTAACACCAATCGCGGCGTAAAAATCGGTTTTGCGACGTCTTTTGTAGCTAACTTCCGTACATTCAACTTAAAACGCGCTTACAATATATACATTAATTTTAGAGATTATTACTAGCATGACTAGATTATAATTACACAAATACTTAAACTTAAAACTACTGTATTAGAAAACTGAGGCCATAAATTACTTTTTTATATTGTTTTTTTAAATATTAATCAAATAATGTACTTAAAAAAAACATGTATTAAATTATTAAAGATATTCCAGGTACAGATTTTTTAACTAATCTAAACGGATACAATTAGTAAAGTACATACTAATTGAAATAAATAAACTAGACATATTAATTTTTTTTAACAAAATTTAACTTTCTAAAACAATTTTTAACATTTTTTTATTTTTAATGTGTTATTTACTTAGGAAATTGAAAAACATATATTTCGTCGTCGTTTCGTTCATGAACGCATGGTTTAGCGGTCAGAGCGCTTGAACGGTTTTCAAGAGGCGGGTTTAAATCCCGCTGCGTTCAAATTTTTATACGTTTTCTAAATATATGTTTTTCTAAAACAATATAATTTGTATCAAGTGAGAAGTGAACCTTACTACCTAAGTCAACTAATACTAATAATATATTTAAGAAATATAACAAAAATACTAGTTTACATATTGGAACTATAATAAAATTAAATAAGTGCTTCAAGATCAATATTAAATGTACTTTTATACAAAAAAATACATAGTTTGAAGCATGTCTATCCAAATTTTTTAAATATATATATAGTGTATTAAAATTCAATAGAATTCATTAATATCATTGGTTTTTTTATCGTTTCCCTTATAAAAACAACACTGCATTGCTAAATAGGACAAACTAAATGCCATACTAGTCAAACTAACGAAACGCTTTTAGTAATATTTTAAACAGTGTTTAAGTGGGATTTGAACTCACTATAAGTCTACACCTCGTACGGTATTACCAGTTATAAAAAAGAATATTATAATAGAAATAAATATAAGTTGCTTACTCATCGCCTAGATATATATATATATATAGGGACATAAAAAAAATATATTAAAGAATCTAGTACTACCGTGTTAAGTTACACACATCTCTACCGTGACATGAAGGCGTCTACTAAACTACAAATTAATGTCACTGTGACTTAAGTTAGACTAGTTTGACAAGCTTTTCGTTTTTTTTTTAATATTTTTATAATTCACATCTACATACATACATTCATAATGCATTGATAAAAAACAACGCTTGTGAGAATTGTCTAAGCATTTTGATTATTATAAAGTTTTAACATTCGTTGGGTTTATTTCCATTTATATTGTAAATAAAAATAGAAAATTTCGTATATGAAAATTTTGTAGGCCAAAATTCTAGGCCTGAGCTATTAAAACATTACAAATATGATTATTTCATGTAATCTTGTTTAAATTGTTGTAATTTTGACAATTGAATAAAATAGAATCGATACGACCTTATATCTCATACACTACTAGCTAAGTTAGTTTAGAATGAACTTTACTTGTGATAATATATTTCGCTATAAAACACTACTAAGCGATACATTTATATAACCATAGATAGATTGTTTATTTTTTTCTAAAATATTAAATCAATTAAAAAATATATTTTTCATTAAAAAGTCGCAAATGATTATTATAGTATGACACCAATTATACAGCGCTACAATAATTTGAATAAATCCAAGACAAACTTTAATAAATAACTTATATAAATAATATATATATACATATATATATTAGAAACCTAACTTGGTGGGTATTTTCTCATTATAATATAAGAATATGTTGCTATTCGTTTAAGCCGCCTTTCTGGTGAGGAACCAAGTTTGCATTGGCTCTGCCTTCCCCTTCATAGAAACATGTCCACGGTAGGTGAGCTCGAACTGTTCATCATAATTATCTTCTCGCATCAGATAACTGGAAATAAATTAAATTTAAATAAATATATATAGAAGCTTTCCGTCTCATCAGCGTGGTGAAATGAAAATAATTTAACTCATTTTGCCGAGCGGGGATCGAACCCATTACTATTTCGACGCTAAACGCTGACATATTGCTTTATAGTTTTTTTCTATATACTTATGTTATTAAAATAGTTCGAAAATCGGCAAATATCTTAACAATGGCCTCTTTTTGACGTATACCTCTAAATGTGAGAGATGCTTTATGATAAAAAAAAAAAAATTATTAAGCGATAACAACGCAGTATATAAAAAAAGTTACTATATTTTTGAGTCCATCGTGGCGCAGTTTGGCATAGTTGACTATAAACGCGATTGGTTGTGAATTCGATTACCACTTGGAGGGATGAATAAATTATATGTTAAAATATTTTCATCTCTCCACTCTGGTACCTAAACAAAACACATTATCGAGTTCCGCCACTCAATACGCAATGTCGCGATTTCGGACGGCGAGTGTGAAACGGATCTCGCTGACTGCCCACCCTGCTATGCGGGAAAAAGCGCGAAGTTGTAAAAAAACTAATATTACAAATGCGCTGAACTGATTGCGATGAAATTTTATAAAGTGATACTTTAGGGTCTTGGGATAATCATACGCTTTTTTTTTTAGTTTTTCCAGAAATTTCATTGGTACATACAAAACAATTCCGTGGGCAGATCGCTAGTATGAAGCTTCACCCTTTTGTCCGCATACCAGGGAAGTCAAAGAGAATATAGGGCCAAGTCACTCCGATTTCCTTTTTGCGCCTGAATTCGAAACATTGCGCGTTGAGTGACAGACCTTAACGCCGTGCTTTGTCAAGAACAAGCTAAAATATACGTAGGTATATGTATTCAAATCTAAATATAGGCTGTTTAATGTAAATCACTTATTATATAACGGTATTGGTACAACTTCCGTTGTGTCAAACACAAAATATCTTACATAGAGCTATGAAATATAAAAACCGTTGAACCCCTATTTAGTATACGGCTTCCCAAGTAACCGAAGTTAAGCAGATTAAGCGGCAGTTGGAAGTATTCCTGCATTATCAAGGGGACTACACTGATTCACTTCTATTACTAGTTTAGCAGTTGACTTGAAAACAACTTTTCTAGAAAAGAACCTATTTTCGTAGACAAAAGTCCAAATCAACATTCAACTGTCAAATACGTCTATTCGTGAACAGTTGACACAGTTTTATTATTGTCAAAAAATAACGAAATTACAGTATAATGTATTTTTAATAATTTTCCTCGGCATTATTTCTTATTTGTGAATCATGGATTCATTTATGGAATTTTATTTCGACGAAGTGTTCTGTAATATACAACGCGACGGATTAAATGAGAGGTTCAAGCGACGAGAACTGGTGGAGTATTTCAATACAGTAATTGCTGGATGCGCGAAAGGTATAGCAGTAGTCGTAGACAGTTTCTGTTAGTTAATTAAATCTAGTTTTAATTAAAATAATATTTATAAATCACAATACTTTCGTCTTATTTTTCCTCTTAATGAAATAAACAGGTAATATCATGTTGAGTTAATCATTTAAAGTAACTCACACAGGATCAAAAAAAAATCTAGTAAACGTATAATTTTTTATACGTAGCGGGACTCGAACAGCCGTCTCTTGGAAATGAGTGCTCTAAAATGCACTCGGGACGGTTTCCAAAGTTCGTGGATTCAAGTCCCGTTATTATGAATTTCTTATACGTTCTCTATAAACATGTAGTTTATAGCATAATTTTAATTTGTTTATTTATAGACCGACGCCATTTTGGTTATAAAACCTACATATTAATATGGCAGTAAATATAATTCAGTAATTATATATATGCAATATATAATTATAATGAATAAATAATGCCTTTTTATAATATCCATACATATAATAAAAATGTAACTGATCGCTGTCTGTATATGGAAAATATATATAAGAATAAATATTATTGGGGCATTTATCAACGTAATAGAACCCAAAACAATGATTTTTAATTATCTTTTCTGTGTGTCCGTCTGTTTGTTTGTGCGTTTGTGCATGCTTAACATAACTGATTTTAATGCATTTTTCTCTATTGTTCCTCGGTAAACTTCCCTTAACACTCATTGCTTCTTTTATTTCAATCGATTAGTAAATAAAATAAAAAAGTAACAACAATTTGAATTATAAATTTAAGCAAAGTATGTGATATACGAGTAAGTGAGAACGCGGGCGGGCGAAAAACCAAATAGTTATTACAGTCGTGTATTTTGCGCAGGCGAAGCCGCGAGCGCGTCGCTAGTACGAGTATTTAATACTTAAGATCTCTTAATCTAGCGTAGCGCATATTTATACAATTCAAGTTTTTATTCAAGTTGAGAAATTTACAGAGAATACGATATACAATTAAAAAGTCCAAGAATGCGTTAAATTGCATAACAATTCAATGTTTTTCTATCATTTAAGTGTAACTGATCAATCAAGATTATTTCATTATATACGTCTATAGTAAGTTTCAATTAGGTACTAATATAGTACTTTAGGGATTAGCGAAAAAGTGATAATAAAAGTTTCCGCTTTCCTTTTTTTACTTTGACTAAGGTAAGTAGGAGTACCTTAAGTAAGTAGTACCTTAGTATAAGTAGAAAATAATATTATTAAATATTTCATTAAAACAACATCTATACGATTTCGAAAAAATATATTGTTTTTTTACTTTCTTAGGTAAAAAAACAATATATTTTAATAAAGACTACGTATAGACATTTTTCTCATTTCGTAAAGGGTCTTAGTCCCTTTTAGCAGGGTGTTCAGAGAAAACCCAGTGTCAATAGACTCCGTTCCTCACATTCTGCCCTAATCCAAAAAATTGTATGTTGCGTAGCAGAACTCAACGCCGACGCGTTTTGTCTTATCAAAGCGGAGAAATGAAAATAATATAAGTATGAGTGGGGATCGAACCCACAACCAATCGCGTTTGCAGTCAAAGGCTGTCCCAATGCGCCAATACCGCCAGCAGAATGGTCAAGAATTTTTATTTTTAAATTTATCGATTTTATATATATATAATATGATAAGTTTTTAAATTGTATTTTATTTTTGATGTTCAGGTCAAAACAAATCAGACAATGCAACGTGCAAGTCATTCGTGTCATCTGCTTTAAGATACCATAATCGATGTAAAAGCGACAATGGCGACGTATGCCTTATGGGGAAATATCATAATTTACTATATATTGCCATGAAACTTGCATTCGACTGGAGTTTACAGGACAATGGAATTGTTGCAGCGTTGTTAGACGAAATGTACGCGTGCGAGGGCACATTTGAGAGGATATTTTTGGGTTAGTCTGAATTTTTAATTTCACAGAAAACTAAGTATATAAGGATATTATAAAAAAATAGTGGATCACAATTCGGCGAATTGCGTTTGAGCCTATATAACTTGTTTATTGAAAAGTATATGAATAGATCATAATAATGTATGGTTTTATTGTATGATTTCATGAAGTAGGAAAGTTCTGTATATTTCTGAGGATTAACATAGAATTTTTTTTTAAATAAACATAAGTAGGGCAATATTTATACTATCCGTTATATAATAATAAATTACCAAAAACACAAAAAAGATTTCCTTCAGTTTCACGCTTTTTCCCGTATACCAGGGTAGGCAGAAAGAACTTAGTGTCAAGACACTCCGTTTGCGACTTTCTGCCCAAGTTCAAGACAATGCGCGTTGAGTGGACTGTTGCACTTTGTCTTGTTCACTTAAGCGGAGAAATGAAAATTATCAAATTATGATCATTTCTCTGAGTGGGAATCGAACCAAAACGATTACAGTCAGACGCTGTCCCACTGAGCAATGATGGCCTCCAACTACACATAATATTTTATATTTTTTTCTTTACAGGTGCCATATTTGGTACTTCAGCCCCATACTTCCTAGCTGGATGGAAATCAGATTTCTCAGACAAAGAAGAAAATGTTCACGCATTAGTATTTTTCTTGGACCACGCCACAAACGCTAGTTTAGAATATAAGGACGACAAGAAAACTTACAGATTTATCGATGTCCCGTTAGAAAGTTGCGGAAAGGCTTCCCCGATAAGAGTCGTCATACAAATGGGCGCGTCTGAGATCTTAATGATATTATTAAGGTTTGGTGCTAGAATTACAACTGATCATGTATCTACCAACCCTATAGAATCTATTTTAGATAAGCTGAACGAGTATAATAGAAAATATCCGTACGAATTAGTTACCTGTCTCAAATTGGCTTTGAGAGCGGTTCCTAGAATCATTTTCACGGTCGACAAAGGAGCTGTAAAGCATTTAGAACTGCCGGAAGATTATAATTTTCAAAGGAAAATGGTGCTAGAAAAATATGGTGATATTTTGGAAGACCATTTGGTTCCGTCTACAAGGTGTGGATTGAGACCGGTTGAATTAAAACATTTATGTAGATGTCAAATTAGACAAATGCTATGGGACAACTTTGAACTGCCGTTTGGTGTCCAAAAGCTACCAGTACCACCGGCGCTGAAGAAATATTTAGATTTGCTGGAAGATTAATATCATTGTGAAATTGCAATAAATTGATTAATAGTGGATCTGCGTTTGTTTTTTTTATATTATAGAATGTGCTTATCTTCAACATTATATAAATTCATGGCTATATAACAATATTATGTAATAATATGCGAATTGTTCTCCTTAAAAAGGAATAGAGGTAGGTGTAGTTCCCCTGCCTCCGGCCGAGCAGTACTCACGTGCAAGTATCCTGGCTGACATTGATGGTCCCGGGGACGCCGGTGGTCTCGCAGCGGCTGGTGAGGTTGACGGTGTTGCCGAAGAGGCAGTAGCGCGGCATGCGGTGGCCGATCACGCCCGTCACCACCTCGCCGGAGTGAATGCCTATCGTTATTCCCTGTGGTTCCATTGCGTTCATTCATTCATTATTATTATTTCATTAAATATTACAAATAAAACTTTTTTTAAATAAGCTTTTCCATTTAACACTCAAACAGGGATCTTATTAATTTGCAGAAGTTACTGACGCACGTTGTCTAAACAGGCTACAAAATTTAAAATATATTGAATACTTTTCCATTTAATTCATTCAGCTGCACTCTCCGTTCTCCGCTGTCCGTCAGAATTTTAAACATTGCATGTTGAGTTGCGCTTTGTCTTAGGTATTAGCGCGGAGACAATGAAAATGATTTAAATATAATCCCCCCTTACTGGGATTCGAACCTACAACCAGTCGCATCAGACGCTGTAACACAATGTCGTCTATTTCTATACATTTCTTATAATTTCTTTCAGTTACATTCGAACCCATAACCAATGTACCGTTGCATGAGTTGCTCCGGTCACTATTTTCTTGCCTATAGTTCCTATGAATTTAATACTACAGATTGATCAATTTACACTTAAATAGTAGATTGTATCATAAATAACAATATATATTTCCATATAATAAAAACCAAATAACAAGTATTCGAATACAAATTTGAGCATAATAACAATTTCCACATACCACAGGTTCGTCGTCAACAGTGACGGTTCTAGAAAGATCCATCATTTCCAGGGCGAGAAGAGAAATGTGCTTCGCATGCGCCACCTTATACTCCGGTAGACCGGACACCGCCATATATTTGTCTCCCACCGTTTCAACCTATAGTGTTTTTTTTTTCAAATATACATATAGGATACATGAGTGCGTATGCACTTGAACAATTTCAAATTAAGATTCAAAATATATTATTGAGGGAAGTATATTGTTCTGTCCAGAAATACTATTCTAATATTATTGTGTGGAATTAAATGCCGTTAATGGTCAATCGGGAGGCTAATGATAGATAGATATGAACTTATTGTAAGACTATATTCGAAAAGAGCAACTGTTGAGTTTCTCGCCGGCTCTTCTCAGCAGATCTGCATTACGAGCTGGTGGTAACTGCAGCTAGGACTGACAGTACTGACATTTTATGTTAACCAATGATCGAAAGTGCTTGTAATAACCTATTTAAATAAATAATATTTTTATATTTTTGATACCAGAAATGATGATTAATAAATTAGTTAAACACTTCGAACTAACAGGACAATAAAGTAAAGAGCGCAACTGTAGCGTACTCCAGAGGTGCGGGTTCAATTCCCGTTCATTTTATTCAATATTTCCACCACAGCACCATATTACCTTATACACATCCGGATTCCTCTTAGGATCAGTGAGCACATCGAACGCTGTATACAAATCGTTCAACATCTTGACAATTTTCATAGCGCCCTTGTGGTCTATGTTTCTAGCGCAGTAGTTAGCGAACCCGACTATCCCGCTGAAGAGGAGGGTCACCGGATCATATCTCCGCGCGGGTACTGGACGACAATGACGTAGTTCAGTTGCTACTGATATTGGCAGCACTGAATATAATAGTCTGAAATGTTCAAAGTTCAAAATATAAGCATAATAATAACTACTAATGGTCCTGGTCGCGTGAAACACATGTATGCTAATACAAAAGTGTATTTCAAACACATATATGTCATACACACACTACGTGTGTAATATTTATTTCGTTCATTTGATGTTTTTTGAATGAATTATGTATTAGGTATATACATGTTTTCTAGTGTATTCTATTTTTGTAAAAATAGACAGGAAGATTTGTCTTGACGTATATATTAATATAAAAGATTGAATTATACTACAAGTTTTTTTTCAAAATGGAGAAGCAAATGTATTTAATAGCGTCTCTGGTTCTATATAAAAAAATCTATATATGTTATAAAAAATACCTATCAGTTTTCTGTTTCTCAGCCTCCAGTTCGCGGAAAGTTTGCTGCAGCTTATCCGTAAGTACCTCTAGGTTCTGTGTCAATTTATAGTCTGCTTCGAATTGTTCCGACATCAGTACAAGGTCCCTTGTCGCGTCGTGTAATGGTATGTCAGAAATGCATAGACCGCGACTGTCAAAAATAAAATATAGTTTAAAAAAGAAGGTTTAAATTTACTGAAAAGAAAACGAAATACGTATCAAAAAAGTTAGGTAGGAATATTACATATATAAGTAGTATATGCAAATATTTTTTTTATAAATAATAAATATTATTATTTTTAATATTTTAAGTGTTTTTCACACACTAAGGATATAATTTTTTTTTTTCAATATAAAAATTTGTACACAGCGGGACTGGAACCTGCGCCTTTTGAATAATTTGTAACTAGCGTATAATAATTTCGACGTAGCTGAATATCGAACGTATGGCTTAGTGATCAGAGTGCTCGGACGGTTTCCAAAAACCCCAAGTTCAAGCCCCGCTACGTTCAAATTTTTAAACGTTTTCTAATAATAGTCAAATATATTATGTAGAAAATAAAATACCGTGTCAAATCATCTAAATTGGTGACGCTCGGATAGCACTGGAAAACCACAACGTCTGTGTCTGGAATGTACAGCATTTGCCCCTGAAGTTGAGACGTGAAGAAAAAAATTAATTAATAACAATCATATTTAATTAATTATAATATATAATGAATAAGTAAAATAGGCGATAGAGGCTCGCGGGACTGCGCTTCCTGTAATCGCGATGTCCAATTCGGGCGGCAAGTAGACTACCTTGCGAAGCGGGAACAAGTGTGCCGCTACTCATAGCATTGGATGGAATAAATTTATGTTTATTTTTTATGTCAATATTTTCTATGATAAAAAACGCTAGATATATAAGTTGTCGTTTCTCATAAATAATACCATTTAAAACAACTTCTTCTAAAAATTCCAATACCAAAATTACAAAGAATACTGAGTAATATGTATTTTAAATTATGGTGACAATCATAAATATTTTACATACTGAATAAGTTCACCGGCTTTTGGTGTTCAACATTTATTATATATTAATAATAGAATAATATAAATAGTTTACCTTTAAACGCAACGAAGCAATGTCCTCGTGAGCATCAGTGACGGTCATTTCTTCGGGCTTGGTCTTCAATACGTACACTGTATTTATATGAGCTAGTACATTAGCGAACGTCATCTCGAGATGTGGTCTCACCTTTAAGACAAAGAAGAAGAAAATTATATCTCACTATATCTTCTTATGAATTACAAAAAAAATACTAATAAGCCAATCCACAGTAGCGCAGTAGCGCAGCGCCTTTACTGTTCCGAGATTGGTTGTGGGTTCACTCGGGACAATGATTAAATTTAAAATATCTTCATTTCTCCGCTCTGGCGTCTAAGACAAAGAAAAGTCGAGAACGGATTGTCTTGACACGAAGTTCCCTCGGCTATTCTCTTCCGGCTATTCGGGAAAAGGTGTGAAACTTTAAAAAAGGGACCTTTTCATATTATTTAAGGTTTACACATAAATGTCGAGTTTAAGTTCAGGTATATTATGATAGTACAAATAAAGTATGAGTTAGGAATTGCAACGCACACTTTTTTCAATTTCACTTAAGAAATTTCCTTTTTAAAAATTATCTATTATAATTTTAACTTAGAATATAAAGAACATGACCGTGCATTTTAAAACCACTTTTCGTTAGTTGAACATCGTATAATAAATAATTTGAATGTAACGGGACACGAACCCGCGCCTTTAGAAAACTGTCCAAGCACCGCCCAACTGGTTGCCAAATCACACGCTGTCTGGATTCACAACTTATTTTTGTTGCTGGCATTTCAGTAAAAAGATTTTTACAAAATTTATTGCTAAAATATTACCAAGAATAATCGTTTAACAGGAGAGAAGGCTATTTAATATTTTTTTAAAGTATTTTTAAAATGTTTTTCATATCAGAAGTTCTATATTTAATATAAACGCTTAAAAAAAATTGACTTAAAACCACAAAACGTCATACATTATTGACAAAACAGCAGAAAAGTACTATACCGTATCCAGTACATCGGTTATCTTGCATCCCGGACGAGACACCCTGGGCAGGAGCCTCGACACCGTCCTGCCCGCTTGCACGATGTTGAGTTCGCGATCGAACATCAGGTGAAATGGGAATACACGGCAAAATGTCGCCGGACTCACTTTCGGCTCTAGAATATATCGTCATCTTTACACTTTACATGGTATAAAACAACTACTTAACAGATTTTGGTGCAGTTTTTATAATAGACAGAGCGATTTAAGAAGTAAATTTATAGTAATAATACTTGCATCATTAAAATAGATTAAAATCGACAAAACGCCTACAAAAAAGTCCACGATGGCAAATGTCTATTATTTAATGATTAGTCCACAGTATGCATTTTTGTCACTTACATATTACAAAATAATAATGGGTTATATCCGAAGCTACTATAAACAATACTTTATTGTTTCTTATCCACTTAAACACGTTAGATATTTAATGAAATCAATATTATCCTTTATAACATGTCACCAAAACGAATATCTTAGAAGATATTACAGGTTAAAAATGCTAATTTTGACACTGAACTAAAAAACTATTAATATAGAAAAAAGTGGAGCTTAAATAAATTATAACCTAACAATAATTACATAAAGCATTGCCAGTGCCAACTGCATATGTCCAGTGAGGATTGTACTCTCTATGACATAAGATTTGAGCGATTTAATCAACAAACGAGTGTCGTTACAGAATTTGACTACCTACGTTTTCACTACAAATTACAAAAACAAATGAAATATCGAAAACCGCTACACGTACAACGATGAAATTTGGCAGAGTTAATTTATAGTCAGAAACTGATTTTGCATGGCGGGAATTAAGAGGTCTAAGGGCTCTCAAGATTTTGCATGTATCCTTAATTTTTTTGCCAGAAATTAGAAACTGAAGCGCGACTCTGCTCACAAATACGCGGGGCAAGTCGCGGCCAACAGTATACTAACATAGTAAAAAAATATACATACCAAGCGACAAAGTTTCTATTTCAGCTATTTCTGGTACTGACACACGTCCAGGGTTGGATGTTTCAGTTATCAAGAACTGGACGTGATCACATTCCTCTTTGGTCTTCAGAATATCCACTTTCACTTCAGTCTTGTGTAACTTGCTTGTGACCGTCTGTGAAACGAATGAAAATTATAAAATATATATGTTTGTCATAATTTAGCAAAATATATATAAAAGTATGGAGGCGATTAAAGCGCAGTGAGACAGCATCTGACTGCAAACGCAATTCATCGTGGGTTCAATTCCCACTCGGGGGAATGGTAATATTTATGTTTATCGTTTCAGCGCTCGCAACACGCAATGTCTCGACTTTTGGCGGCTATGCGCTTAAAATCAAGAATCTGGCAAAAATGTATATGAGTCTAATTAAACGTATGGGTTGTAACTAATACTTGAAATATGAACGCTTTTCGTAATTCTCTCAACAGTAAATTTAAATAAACAAAATAAAAAAAAATAAAATTGTTTTTTAGAACAGACTCTAAATACTAGCTTTATTTTGACAAATCAAATGGAGAAAACAGGGCAAAAGTACAAGAAGAACCCTAACAAGAATTCAACGTAGTGTAGGTATTCGTTCAATCGCACAATCTCTGATAGATTGGACTAAGCATGAAGCTCGATGCTTGCCTTGACGATGCCAATGACAATGTGCTCCAGGCCCGGCCGGTCCGAGTAGTAGTGCAGGACCAGCGCGCCGTCCTCCGGCCGCTCCGTGCAGCGGAAGGAGGGCGCTCGCATGCCCGGGTACAGGGTACCCAGGTGGTCGTGGAGGCCGTCTAGGTTCTAGGACATTTCATGCAGAATAGGACAGAATTATCTTTGTTGCACTCAAAAAGAACACTGCGTGTGTTGTCAAAAGTTTTCAATTTAATTGGAACATTTTTTTATAAATACTACTTTTATAACCAATCATTATTAACTTATTGTCACCCGCAACTTAAAAACAAAGTTCGTCTTCCGTAGCTTACACTGTAAAATTATTTTTTTCAGATTTTTTTTTATTTAGAAAACTAAGTGCTCAGCTACACTCCCCGTATTTCTTTATATAGCTAATATATCACTTATTTATTAAAGGAAGAGTTTTATGTATGCAAATGTCGATAACGGTTGAAAATACATTAATAATTCATGTATACGATGCACATACTTGAAGAAAGTCACGTGGCGTTGCTCCGAGGACTTGTAAAATCTTGTCGTACCCTGAATCTTGACAGAATTCAAAGAAAGTCATTCCAAATAATTCCAATATAGCATCTGCGGGTTTCTCTGTAAAATGAGATTGGAACTATAAAACAAAACACGTGATACATCTGTAATATTGTATTTGTATTGATTTTAATTATCTCTTTTTAATTATAGATTGTGCCCGCTACTTCATCTGCGTAGAATTCAAAAATAAAAGCAGCCTAAGTTACTCCAGCTATCTGCCAGTGAAAGTACAGTCAAAATTGGTTCAGACATCCAGAAATTAGCATGAACTAACAGATAGACAGACAAAAACTGTACAAAATGTTATTTTGGTATATGCACCGTGTATACATCCATAATATGCATTTAGTTAAACGCGGTTATTTTAATATTACAAACAGATACTTCAATTTCATTAATTTGTATAGGTTAGCATACGTACCTAAGACTTCGACGGCGGCAGTTATCAAATTATACGTTATATCATCCTCATATATCTGTCTAACCAAAAAAGATCCTTCCATCGCCACTTCTGCTTTTTTCCTATAAAAAAAATATTATTAGAAAATAAGACAAATTTGATAAAACCGTATATCAAATACTAAATAGTAACAGTCGTGTTGTTTACGCAGGCGAAGCCGCGAGCGGATCGCTGGTTACATAAATGTATAATATCATAATCTGTTAAAATATATATCATTGATTTATGAATACTATGGTTTTTTTAGTTTCGGTTTCGGTTCGGGTTTCCCATAATAGATTTTTACGGTCGTGACTTCACAAATCTAATATTACATAAGAAATGTTTTTACTATACACTAAGTATAGTAAATGACTTTTGGGGTTCCGAATAAAGAAATTGGAATTTATGGCTATTATTGCCAGTATTTGACAAAATCAGAAATTTACTGTACACTGCATCCATTATCTCCTGTGTGGAACTTGTATATAACATTTAATTTTTGCTCAGATTTCTATAGACTGATATGATAAGCTGCAGCTTTGAGCACAAATACCATATACTGTCTTTAAATATATGAAAAGCGGAAAACGGAATAAAAAGTTACTAGGCTCCTTCAATCTATGCTTCATATCTATATATATATATATAAATGAATTGGGCCAATTTTGCTAAATTTGGTTTCAATATATTTGTAGATGTCCAAATGCATTCGGAAAATAAATATTCAGCAACTAAAATAGGTTAGAAAATAGAATATTAAAAGACCTAGGCATAAGTAAAATTCGGCCGCATCATTTAACGATTTATATTCATATTTATATGCAATCAATAGTGTGGCCGGTCATTTGATCTTTAAATTAATATTTTAATTAATATTTCTTATCATTCTTAGATAATTTCTGAACGCACTGTAAGCAAATATTTGACAACAAATGTGTCATTGATCTGCAACTAATACAGTTAGAGAAATGACACAGTTATAAGTTACAACACAGGAGAAATTCGTAGAGTCCTGTCCTCGCAATTTATAATTTTTGGTATTCTCTTAACTTTTATAGAATCTTGATACATTATTTAATTCTGAGGCGGTACAAAGTTCGCCGGGTCATCAAGTTTCTAATACTAGTGCTATTATATTAAAAATTATAAAATTTCTGATTACAGATAAAATTTAGAATTTGCTAGATGCTTTGTTTCTAAGGCTTCTTGGATACCAGTTAGTGTGTAAAACTTTCGTACTTCATATAAACTTAGAGTATGAAAAATTACTCCTTCGTCGGCATAATTTTCGTAAGAGATAGTACTTCTACTATCGAGATATAACCTCTTCAGGTTTCGTAACAGAATGCTTTTTCACTTGTATAATATACATTCACATACTCTACATTGGTTAAAATAAAACTACAGGCATCTAAAGATTAATAGAAAAGTTGTTAATAATCTTATGCACAAATATACTCACTTTATTTTCTCCCATGTTTCTTCTCCATAGGTTTTTGTAACCAAAAGTTCTAAAGCGTAATTCACAAACCCGTACTGTAATAAAATATATATTTTAATTAATTTAAACTCTTATTAAATATAGAAATTATTAAAAGTAACATTTGTAATATTACCATACTGATTATTTGAATTAGGCCGTACCCGTATTATATTCTGAAACAATAAAAATGATTAAATTTTAATTTGTCAAAAAATATCTCCTTTATATTTCGACATCGAAAAAAATGTTGGTGCAATAATATCTTATATTTTTTAACATTTTGTAGTTTCAACTATAAAATGTAACATCATTTGTTTCCGTTCTCATGGAAATTTCTAGAAATCTTCTCTTATTAGTGCTACTCTATACTCTAAACCTACAAGCAAAATTTCAATATTATACGCCCTGTAGTTTCATCTGTCCATTGTCTGTCATACATAGAAGACTAGTAGCATATATAAAAAACTTGCTTATATAGAAGCCTAGTACCGAAATACCAGTCACGCTGCACGACATTTCTTAAGGCGCAATTTTCTTATATCTTATTGTATAGCTAGTCTATAGTGGTTTCACATAAGGTGTTACACTCTTAAAATCAATAATAGCTGAAGTCCTCCATAAACTTAAAATGAAAATGTACGCGTACAAACAGACAGACAAAAAGAAAAAAACATAGATTCTGATGCTGTTTATACATACCAAATTTTTTTTTCTTAAATTTATTCAATGAAAAGACATCAATTTTTACTTCAAACAGTATAGCTATATATATTATATTAAAAAATATAAAAATTATATATATATAAAGTTAGGTTATCTAAGATATCTATAAATCTTTTAATACTATTTTTACGAAGATTCATACGTATAGAAGCCCATAGACGATCCAATATTTACAATATATCAAAATCCCCTTATTAGCTTTATAAGGGTGTTTATTTCCCATGGATGTTGGTACAAAACTCATTTAGTCTCCACGAACTTTGAAGTGAGAGTAATATTGCATTTATATCACAGAACCATTCTTTCGAAAGACTGAACAAATGGATTCATCTGTTATTACGTATAAACCATTTCGAACGCTTATTACTTTTTATATTAGCTTTCAAGAGCTTTTTTTTCATTTTAAGCTCTGACTTATTACGGTTTTTTCAGTGGTTTTCGATGGAATTCAGAGGCGTCATCGTTATATGGCAATAACATGAATCAAAGGTAAATATATATATATTTTTTTATATTTGAGTAGGTGTTCAAAATAATGATCCTTAGGTACTTTATCTTAGCTTAGATTAAGCGATAAAAGTACAGGCAACTGTACCCACCCCTCTAACAGTAAGCTCTGTTGCAAGAATAAAATCTTGTTTAAGCATATATTTTTATGTTTTTAACAATTTATTAATAATAATGTATATTTTAAATATTAATCTTTCTTAGTTTAAATTAAACAACAGTTCGCAAACATCAAATCCCAAATCAACAGTTATGTTAGTTAAGACTTAAAAATCGTCGCTATATAGTAAAATTAATAAGGTATGTGCATCGGCATTAAGGTATCGAGATATTATCTAGACACACTTTTAAGAAAGTAGAAAGTGAATCACAAAGATATTTCATATTTGTTTTAAATTTTAATATTATCCTTGAAAATTTTCTATAATACCAACATTTGTTTACACGGTAAGGTACATACATAGAAAAAGAAACATAGTAAGCGGAACTTAATCTAAGTGTAACAAACACTTACAGGCGGATACAGCATGCAAGAAAGAAAGAAAAAAAAACATGAGCTCCTAAGGAGCTTCAGCTAAACAAACCAAACAATTAGTCCATAATGAAATAAAAGACAATTCGAGTAAATTTATCATTAAAAAAATCATCATCAAAGTCTATATTCAAATCTTTATAAGTTGTATTGTAAATCAAATGTGAAATCAATTTAATTAGATATGTCGCAGGAATAAATTCAATAGACAAAATAAGTCACTACAGATTAACACTTAATAAAAAAAAACATTGAATAATAATTCATTTAAAGTTTACACTTTTTCAAGCCATTTTTTTCTCATATTCATATAAATCAATAGATGGCGCTGTATTGCTACAGCGCCATCTGTTGATTTATACAATAACCTACGTCTTCAAGATTAATATGGTGAGTATAAAAGTTAACTGTGAGTTCTTAAAAGGTTATTCACAATAGGTGGCGCTACTGCATACCAACTGAAAACTTATTAAGTTTTTTTCGTAATAATTAAAACAATGTTTGAATTAGTAAAAAATGGCAATAAAAATATACTTACATGTCTCCTTATTGTAAAATTATTTGTAAATTGGTGAAAACTGTATTGCATTCAAAATTAATAGCGTTAATTTATTGTAATAAACATATTCTTTGCAATTTTAAATTAATTTAATGATAAATGTTCAATTTAAATCGTTTAATTATTTATCATTAATTACACTAACAACAATAATACGACTTCAAAAGCAACAACAAAACGAAACTTTATATAAAATATTTAAATTATGAAATAAAATAACCTTTAATATATGTGATGTGTCTCTTGACCTCTTTAAAAGATTTCCTATAATTAACACTGAAGCCGTATATTTTACGGCGCGCGTGTTTGTTTTTAGGCCGAAGTCTCCTACATTACTGCACTTAGCAAAAGTTGGAGCGAAACTGACATTTTACGGCTGAAACGCCACAGATTATAAAGTATTTTGTAGCATTTTAAATATATAATAACAGTTTAGTATATAAATAGTAATAAATTAGAACCATTAAGTGCTCAAAATAAATAAATTTTAAGTATTTTGGCCAACAATTATTTAGGTCTCGGCTATGTATGAATAAAGTAGCGACATCTATCAACATTTTCTTGAACAATAATTGTTTTTCCAAAAAAAAAACATTCAAAGTACAAATACATAGTGTATAAATTGATGACTTACAAGTCATTTTAAAAATAAAAAAAATATTAATATTACATTCGTTGTAAGAACTAATAAAAATTAAAAGATCAACATTGGTGAGTATAAGTTTCGGTTACAAACAAATTTGTATTTTATTGATTAGTGAACATTTCTCAGAGTTATAAGCAGACCTTCGGACGTCTTGTATAGTTTACAAGTGCGTAGTCGAATGTCATTAAAACTCAAAAAGTTATAAGTTTTGTTGTGGCACATACTTCTGACATTTACTTCTGGGCATTTAGCTTTGATAAATCGTTTTTTATATACATTAGTACCTACAATCAAATGATTTCACACTATTGTAATAGATTTTATGATTTATTTCCATTCTTAATTGCTTTCACGTTTATGATAACGGATGGCGTTGTCAGTATAATTATTTATTTCTACTATCGTCATGACTTTTTATTGTAGACGTAAAGGCCTTCATGAATTTTAATTAAATTTTGTATCATATGACACTATCGGATACATTCGTAATTAAATAAATGGATTAATTTACCTCTAATGTTTCTTTTTCTTTAATATCCATAATTGTCTACTATGAACACATGGTCGAAGCTTTTTGTTAATCATTATTTTCTCATAATATTGCAGCAGTGGGCCTGCGTCTGACTGTAATCGCCATTGGTTGAGGGTTCGATTCCCACTCGGAGGAATGATCATATTATAATTATTTTCATTTTCTCTGATATACTCTATACTATATATATATATATACTCAATACACTTTCAAATTTGGGCGGAAAGTTGAGATCGGAGTGTCTTGACACTAGGTAGTCACCTTGCTATGCAGGAAACAAGTGTGATGCTAAAAAAACAATGATATTAAAAATGTGCAGATATCAAAGCCAGAATCGTACGTTAATATATATATATATATATATATATATCAGGAAAGTGGAAGGTCACGTTACAAGCATAAGAACCTGCTAGGGATAAAGCTTAAAGCTAAAACTAGCTAGCTTTTAACACCTATATTTATTTATAAACTAATCGTTGAAGTAATGTAAGAAAACCTTGCAACGCTATTTTGAACTAGAAATGACACGAAGTGGTTTCGTGATTAATTTGCTTAAAAACATACAGATACATATGACAAACTTAGTCTTGCCATAAATATTGTTACAAAGAAAAACAATATTACTTAATTGTATGTAACACAGGAGGAGGTTTCATTGTATCTATCAATAGCCCGGTACACAAACATTTGACTAATACCAAGTAAGTATGGAGGATTTAAAAAACTTTGTTTGGCACCATACCTATTTTATATAATGCAATCACAGCAATTCAGTTGTCTTTTTCACCCCACTATCTTTATCACTCCGGTTTAATAACCCAAAATATTTTACAATATATTAACGCGAAAACAAAAAAAACAAAGAACAATCATATAAAAATGACGGAAATGACTCCAAATTCAAAAGTAATATTTTGGTTATTTTTAATTATAACAGTATTTATGGCCAGATCAGTATAAATATAGATGATAATATAATATTTTAATGGTATGATGGACCTGATATCCTTGTCAGGTGGAACATCACAACAAAACAAACTTTTTAGTGTATTTATTAGCTTTTTAAATTACTTTCTAGTTATGAAGAATCAATCATAGTATAAAAAAACACGCTTGACGATATTTTTTTAAAGGATAGTAACCTTACACTACAAAGTTAATGGGCTGCGCCTACAACGTTTTCACTTTTCACTGCTAATGGATTTAAAAAAAATAAACGGAACATTACTTAAGTACAAAAAAATAATTACCTATTTATTATTATTGGAACAGTTGCTAAGTTTTTGTAGTGATTCTTTTTGTGTTTCTCTAAATATTTGCTCGAAAAATGTAATATAAATTACACAGCTTAAACAAAATGTGTCTATGTTACTTCTTGTTACATCAGCTATATGACAGTGAAAGTCCTGTTAAAATCGGTCCAGCAGTTCCAGAGATTAGCATAACAAACAAACAGACAGACAGATAAAATTAGTAAAAAAATGTATTTTTATAAAAATATATACCGTGTTTAAAAATATATACCGGTTATTTTATTATTACAAACTGACACTCCAATTTTTCTTTGTATAGATTATTAAAATATTTTCTGAATTAACTCAGTTACATGACATATCATTGAAGAGAAAATGGTTCTATGAAAGCAAAAAAAATATGTTTATAATTGCGATGGCTGGAGGAGACCTTACAAGTTTTCAACTTGGTTGTCGAATATGTAAGTTTTGCAGGACTCGTTTCAAA
The DNA here is from genome assembly GCA_038994665.1 of Podotricha telesiphe. Taxonomy (NCBI): domain Eukaryota; kingdom Metazoa; phylum Arthropoda; class Insecta; order Lepidoptera; family Nymphalidae; genus Podotricha; species Podotricha telesiphe. Next base: position 152,970 of record JAOYRR010000420.1, on the reverse strand, counting down.
GGTCAAATTCTGTGGTTACAATTTTCATTCAATGCTAATTACGGGTATAAATCAATGAGATTTTTCATGAAATGTATATATTATTTAATATAAAATGAAATGTTCGTGTATAATAACTAAAAGACACTCGTTTCAAATCATTTTCTATTTATCTTCGACGTACTGGCAAGGCCATAAGGTTAATGCCTCGAAAATGTTGTCTTGTCATCAGACTTGTATTGAAATTTTCAAACGCAAAGACATTAGGCGGGTCGACGGAGCGTTGTAAAATATTCTTACATAGATCAGTTGAGAGATAAAAAGATAGCTACTAGTGAAGTTTATAAAACCGTAATAAAAATATTACTATCGAGTCATCCTTATGCAGTGTGAAAGTGTTTGAAAGTAAACGGGATTGGTCATGGGTTCGATTCCCATTAGAGGGAATGATATCGTATTGCGCCACTTAACATAAAATGTCTCGATTTCGGCTAGAAAAAAATATCCCTACACATTCAGCCATACGTTCAACGTATAGGCTTAGTACTTGATTATATGACTCAGCGGTTGTGGATTTGAATCCCGCTACGGGCAAATTTTCATGTTTTCTAAAAAAAATGTGTATACATATGGATATTGGGTATTGCAATTTTAACAATTTTTTTTAAGAACTTTATCTTACAAGCAACTTTCATTCTATTATAAATTGTACAGTTATATTTAAGTTACTTCATTCATTTGAAATATAGTATATTCTCTATATAATTAATAGTGATTATATAACTTAGCGGTCAGAGCGGTTGTGGATTTGTATCCCGCTACGTGCAAATTTTCATGTTTTCTAAAAAAAATGTATATCCATATGGATATTGCAATTTGAACTATTTTTTTTTAAGAACTTAATCTTACAAGCAACTTACATTCTATTATAAATTGTGCAGTTATATTTAAGGTACTTCATTCATTTGAAATATAATATATTCTCTATACAATATTCTCTATAATTAATAGTAAAATATCGATCAATATTTATTAAAATCTATAAACATGCAATTAAAAAATATGAAATATTGTAATTTTATTTATCTTTTAAGCGCCAAGTTAACAAGAGACACACTATGCCAATCCCTCAACATATCGCATGACTGTGGCAATACGTTAAACCAACACGCCCTGGAATTGCCGCTTAGTATGTATCACTCCATTATGTAATTAGAGCCGCGCCTACGAGATATACGGAAATCTGAAAATTGGACAATTTGTCGCGCAAACGATGTTTTTTCTAGGAAAACAAGCCTAATGTATAAACTAAAAACTATATTTATTTAGCTTTTAAATAACCTTGAATAAAACCGACATTTTATGCTCATTTTTCTACAACATAAGGAACTGTTAATACACAGAATGAGAGGTGTCAGTGCGTATCTTAAGGTAAAAATAAAGAATAAAGAAGGACTAGTCGAAGAAAGTGGTCTTGACATCTCGAGAGAGTGAGTGATGAAAGAATAGTAAAAGTAAGACAGAGATAAGGGTGACCTCATTTGACCTTCGAGAATTCAGTGTCAATGGCACTGATGGTAGGTCACTTATAGAGCACGAGGACTCCCCAGAGGGCGTGTATGAAGAGGTTGATGACAGTCGCCGAGGCGAAAGAAGTATGAACGGATCGTAGCTCCACACGATGTTATTAATTATATAGGTATCGATATTAAATTTTTGTTACCAAAATGTACAATACGCACGTTCTTATATTAACGAATGTTTTTTTTTATAAGAAATAGGTTATTATTGTAGATATAATTAAGTTATAATAACTATTATGAATGATTAATATACAGGTGTCGATGCAATCAATCCTTTTGAACACAGTTTTATGTACTCCTTATAAATGCAAACACACTTATAAAATAAGCAATTGTACTAAAAATGCATCATCGCAGACCTTCTCATTGAAGTAAACGAATGGTGGGCAATGGCAGTGATTGATATTTACGTCACACTTATTTTGGTTTGATACAACACCACAATTATGATTTCGTCCATTTACTAGTGGTACATAAAATTTTAAAAATCCCTTCATGCGGCGTTTTTTTTTTATTTTGTTAAAACTTCGTGTAATAGTTTGTCGCTATAATTGATAAGAAATAAACAGTTGTACGATTTGGTACAAATACCTAAATTGAAAAAGACATGTTTAAAAAAGGTATAAAAAATTGAACGCAGTGGGATTTGAACCCGCGCCTCTTGAAAACCGTTCAAAAAGAGGATTTTGCTGTAATTACATGCCCGTGAACGCTGGCGTCCCTTGCTCTGTTTCTTCTGCATATCAATGACATGTTAGAGGATCCTAGCATTCACTGCTATGCAGGCGGAAGTCGATTTGGACGCCGTATATACATGCAGGTCTTTCTGGAGAAGCGCCGACGAGTGCCGGAAAAAACTTGTCTCTTCTGTTGAGGTATCCCTCGGGAATGTCTCCTTATGAAAGGAATCTAGTTCAATTTAACTTCTAGTGTCGCCAGTTTTCGAGAACATTCCTCTTAAAGCCACACCCAGATATTGGGCCTCAACGTTTCGAGTGACTGCGAGTATCGCAATCATCTGGAAAGCAAGGCCAAGCTGGCCTCGAAGAAGCTGGATGTCATTATCAGAGCAAGACAGCACTTCACACCCAAACGTCGATTGATCCTGTATCCTGTCCAGGTTCGGCCTCACATGGAGTACTGTTCTCATCTCTGAGCTGGGGCACCCCAGTATCAGCTTGATCCATTTGATCGAATACAACGTAGAGCCATTTGAATCGTTAAGGACTGTGACAATAATCTGTGAAAGGCTTGTCACTTTGGCGTTGCGTAGAGACGTTTCCTCTTTGTGCGTTCTCTACTCTCTGCGTCTATTATGGTCTACATCAAGTGTTCCACTCTCAAAATCAGTTATAGACTAAGAAGCCCTGTCTAAATTTAAATATATAACCAAAAATATTTCATTAAAATCAATCCAGTTTTTTTGCATAGATATACGGATATACACCTTCAGTTTTTACTGGTTTTATAATAGTATAGAAATAGAATATGAAAGAATAAGGTAGGTCCCATAACATTCGTCAAGTTTCTCACCTCACAATCTATTTCTTAAGACATATTTAGAAAACCTATCCCCCATTTCCTAAGTGTGCGATTAACACTTTAAAAAAAATGTTAAAAAATTAAAAAGCTATTTCTTGTCGTTACTGCCTTGTAAACAATGCAATTTAATATAAATTTACAAAGTTTTTACACGAAATGTCGCCTGGGGACATGCAAACATGTAATTTGACGGGATAGGTACAGGCGGAATTATTTCCGATGTAAAATGGGTGTTTTTCAGGAAATTACGGTTATATCCCTGAATTTTTTAAATAAACCGTTCTCCTGTTGTTTTATTTTACTTTTGTAGCATGTGTATAAATATATATATATATATATATATATATATATTTATGTATGAGCCTGCGTACGGAATTAAATTTTTCACTTGATATTTAAGGATCAAAAAGGTTTTGTTGTTACAGTATCTTTTGTAATTTGACCTAGGGAGGTGTAAGTTAGATGCCCTTGACCTTTTTATCTTTAATGTCATATGTTTTGCGTCTGACTTAGCAATTGGAATATTAATTAATTAATTACCTAGTGGCGCAGTTGGGACTGATCGATTGAACTTCATACGTTTTCTCTTGGGCAAATGTTTATCTATATACAAGAAATAAATAGAATTGGAGTGTCTGTTCGAAATATTAAAATAACTGTTTTTTACCTAATTCATTTGTATGTATACAGGGTACATATACCAAAACAACATTTTTTTTAATTTTTGTCTGTCTATCTGTTCGTTCCGGCTAATCTCTAGAACGGCTGGGGCGATTTTGGGGATAATTAGCTGACATAGCTAACTTAATAAGAAATAACTTGTGCTACTTTTATAGCACAGCTAGTCTTTATATATATTTTTCTTTCGTTCAGTTACGCAACGTAATTCTTAACAGGAAGCAAGTTGAGAATAAAATATATGTAACAATAAAAAAATATGTATTATTAAATTATAACATATAAGAATATTCCCCATAAATATCTGCTTAATTTACTAAAAACCGTGTTTCATAGTTATTGACACTGACACTACACATTTTTTAAATTTTTGCACAAATAAAATGAGAAATAATCCCAAATTCCGTTCACGCATATTCTATTAAACTTTATGTTATAATCAATAACAATTATTTTGTTAAAAAATTGGAATGTATCGTTCGTTTTTTTTTAAAAAAATAACAAAACAGTTCTGTGTCAATAAACAATATTTATTTGATAGACAGCTATGAAAAATAAAGATAGAACAAATTTTACTATAAATTTGATGTATGCAAAAATATAAATGCATGGTGTATATGGGACGATTCTGCGTTCAGTTATGGGCTAGTATCAAGACACTCGGTTTTCCGCTTTACACTAGAATTCGAGTTATTGGATGTCAAGAGGAGGCAAGACTAAGACAGGAAAATGAAAAAAGATTTTTTATATTTATTTCCCTGAGTGGTTACGGAACCCCGAACTATTGCATTTACAGTGCGACACCGAACGACTGCGCCACAGATGCCTTGTAAAATAACTACAGTACAGTAACATAACTTAACTACTTATCGGAGAAGGCATATAAATTTTCTTATACAGTAAATAAATATATTTAGATTGTATATGAAGCCTTTAATTTTCAACGCTAGGTTTTTTTTTATATACATAGTTACATCACAAAATAGTTTGGCAGGAAACCGAAACAGCACAATTTTAAATATTTTCTCCTTATACTGGTTGTTTGACACTTGTCAAATCTAGTTAGTGTAATAAAAATATTGTATTGCAAAATCAGGCAAGAATTAGGTCAAAATTGCTCTGTAAAGTTTTCTTACATTAATTTATTAATTGATAAAATAAATTAATCATTGGCTTTTCCATTATATGCAAATATTTTGCTTCAGCCAGATTTGAACACATAACCATCACATTTAATCACATTAAGTTCTATTGAATTGGATCAATTGGTTTAAAAGTAATATTTCAAAATGAATTTACATAAGAAAATGCATTCAAGCAGAACCCATCACTGAAAATCCCATCAGATTTGGACTAGTAATTTACGTTAGTGCACATACAAATGTTTACTGCAGCGCCCCTTGGTGGTTTGTCACCGTTACACATTTAAGAACATACGCGCCAATCAAACTAGATAGAACCCATCACTCTTAACCACATCGAAATCGGACTAGTAATTCTGGATATGAATGGCAACATTGGTTTGCACAAACAAACAAACAAACAAGCTCTCACCCCAAACCAATACTTACAGCCACGGGTAAAATAGATATGCAATATAAATAAGATATAGATAACAAAGTTTGACTATTATACCTTTTAATTATCATGACGCGGCCAAGTTTCTTAGTAACGGCGATTTGTTAGAGACAACAAAAAGGAACCCCTCCCTATAATTGATATAGCTAATTAATCTCAGACTACGACAAATAAAGGCAAATGATCACGAGTTTGGAATTGCAAATAAATACAATTTATTACTAAGCAAATGTCAAACTGGAAGTGTAGATTCATATTTTATTTATATATTTGTCTTAATGTCTGTAGAATATGCGAAAAAATCTTTAGAATTGATTTTTAAACTATTTCCTTGATTTAATTCTTAATATACCCACACAAAACAATAAATAGACAAAAAATAAATTTTAAGTAAGCGTCTGACTGGAGACGCGACTGGTTGTGGGTTCAATTATAACACAGGGAATGATTATATTTAAATTGTTTTCGTTTTATGCGCAATATCTTTAATTTGGGCGGAAAGTGAGAACGGAGTGTTTAAACACTAGGTTCTCTCTGACTACCCAGCTATGCCGAAAAAAGCTTGAAACTGTTTTTTTAAATAATGAAATGAGTGAAAAAAATATGAGTGAAAAAAATATTTTTACATACTTATCACATTTATGTGTATATTTAAAATTCTGATCTAACATAACAGCACGCGCCTACAATAAAACATTATAATAATGCGAACCCATCACGCTATTATATTGTACATAGTTTTTCCCCCGGCTTTGCACGTAAACAACTTTCAATGATCATTAAAAAGTAATTTAAAGTATTCGTTGCTATATATATCAATATTAATATCTTATGTCAATATAACTTCACCATATTTTTTCATATTATTTTCGTCAATATTGCTTTTTAATCCTATATACTTCTTATATCCTTTGACTATACTTTTAAAAGTATGTATACAAAATTACATGATGATCGATTGAATAGGTTTTGCTTAAAAACGTAACAAACTAACAAACTGACTATCGCATTCCTAATATTAAGCGTTTAATACATTTACCAAATGTTTATAGACTTACCAAGCAATATTGTTTTAAATTATTTATTTAAAGTAACTGTCCGGTCAATAAATATAGAACATCCCATAAACCCTTTGGTCCATGTAAATTTAATCCCGGGTTATCCTCAATTCCTCATAAAACTTTATTAATCATAAAGTGTGAATTGTTTTGCCAATAAATTTAAATTATAAATGGACGGAAGGTCTATTTATTATATGTATACTAGCCCGCAGTTTCGTTCACGTGGACTATAAAACGTGAAATCTCATTTATCCCGTTCCCGTAGGAATTTTGGGAAATTCCCCCTTCATGCTTCCGTACACTCCCCAAGGACTCTGCATCTCGTGTCTTCAAATTTCAGCTTTCTACTGTCAGTTTTGTCAGCCATGCGATTCAGTAACGTAACGTAATAATTTTTTCCCTTGGGTTTTAAATGTTCAAAGCTTTTTACGAGTTTATGTAAATCATAAACAGTAAAACCAAAAACTACCAATAATAATAAAAAACTGACACTTCACTGAAATATTTAGGTATTTAAATAATAGTGTCAAATAACTAAAACACACATTCATATATATGTTTATGATTTTAAATATGTATTAAAACTTTATATGATACCTTACTATATCTACCAAGAAATACCAGTATTTTAAATCTCTTTTACATTGCTATTTAATATTTAATGATGTCTTTAATACGGGACTTTAGCGAAATATATAGTAATAATAATCAGTCTCAGAGCCACATTCAAAACAAGCATATATCCCACAACGCGGGGTACGCAGATTCTCCATTTAAGCGGTAAATGAGAGGTCACTGATACAAGTGGCAGAACTTAACTCCGCGTTTTGTCAAACCAGAACTAGGAAATAAAAAAATACTAACTCAATCTTAATACTTAAAAAATAGTTTCACCTTTGTTCTCGCATATCAGAGTAGGCAGAGAAAACCTAGTACACTTCAATGTCCAGTTAAAGAAATTAGATATAAGAAATTAATAATGCTTTTACATAGAAAATGTTGTATCAATATACTCCTAACAAACATTTGTTTAAAAAAAAAACATGAAACTAATATCACAAACAATTTACGGACGTGCGTCCATCAAACCCACTCCAAATAATGACGGCTTCTACATTACGAGTTTATGACGGCATTAAAGTAGGTGGCACATTGTGTGAAAAGTATAAACCGTGAAGTTAGATTCTATTGTCGATTTCATTGAATGCCTTACTTTACTTTGCGGGTAAGTAACGCGCAGGTTTGAATCTTATATATTAAATTGAAAATGTATAAAAAAACCAAATGCGTAGAAAAATATATAAATAATTTAATTACTTTAATACTATTTTATATATTTTTATAATTTTATACTGTTTCCCGCGTAAAGGCAGAAAGAGCCTAGTGTCAAGACACTCCGTTTTCTGCTTTCCGCCAGAATTCGAGATCACTGAATTTGTAATTGTAATATTAAAAGAGCATTATTTAATATGGTGAATTCAGTTACTGGTGAATGAATGAATAGTAAAATAATCTATTAAATTATATATAGTAATCGACCAGAGGTTGTCGGCATGGATGGTACGGTATATGTGGATATTTTTTTGAGTTTCAGCCCCTGTTTCGTTGCCATAAATGGTCATAATAGAACTGGTCTTATTATAGATTTATAGATAAAACCTTTACGTTTTACCAGCATATTCTTGTCGCAAGTGATACCAGCAACCTCTCGCCACTTCTACTATACTGCGGGAATTCTGTGTTAAATATTGCATTCTAAATTTATAGAAATGTGTATAATATTGCCCAGGTATTTATACTGATCACACATGCTGACTAACTGTCCATCGAAGGGGATTGAACTGATTGTTGAATTTGGATCGTTAAGGGCCATATACTGGATGTTAGTAACACTCAACTCCAAGCCACCAACGTGCAACTGGTGTTTCTACGCCCGGAGTGCCTCTTGTAACTATGCGTGGCTCTCAGTACACATGATAACATCATCTACGTAAATAAAAATCCATGACATTGAAGACTGTGCTACTTCAGTAAGAGAATCTAAAACCAGGCAAAACAGGAAGAGACTTACTGATGAGCCTTGATGCACACCTTGCGTGACCGCAATTAGTTTTGTCTGACCTACAACTGTCCGATCTCTCATTCCTATACATGTCAGCTACGATGTTAATATACTGTTCTGGTACATTCTCCTTCCAAAGGCTCCACTAGATTATATCCCGGGGCGTGACCAAAGGACTTTTCAATGTCTGAGAATGCAACATACTAAGATATGCGTTTCGCTCGTTATTCCTCAGCATATTAAAATGGCAAATGATTGTTAGACAGGGAGCACTCTGATCTTAATCGGCTATCAATCACTATTTCATGCAACAGCTATACTATAAAGCATAGTATAGCTTTATCCCGCGGTTGTTATTACATTCGTATTTGCTACTCTGTCCTTTGTATATATAAGGACTATGCTGCTTCTGGCATTTTGGAAGAGTGCAACACACGAGGCTTAAATTAATAAATAACTATTTTCATGATAAAAGCATTGATTTATTTCTCATTATTGACTTACTTACAAAGTCGAATAGCTCAAAATTAAATTCTTTTTCATTCAGTAATTTAAATGAAGTAAGGCGATTGGCGATTCAGGTCAAAACGGTAATAAGTAGACAAAGGACTTCGTTAACTTGGATAATGTTTGTTTGCAATAAACTATATTAAATTATATTTGCTTGGAACAAATTGGTTTCTCGTTCGTTAAACGTTTTACAATAATTATGTATATTAAAAATGCAGGAGGTTTTATGACGACTTTTTTATTATCTTTACTATTTAACTACTGTACACGGAAGATATATGAAGTAAATGTTACATTCACTGTTAATTTTATTCCAATCCGTTCTTAAATAAAAAAGTTACAATTTAAAAACTCTCTAATAAGTTGTGTGAAATTTTAGTTAATTGTATAGATATTTTCGTTATAAAAGGCCTGACGCGGAAAAAAAATTACGAGATATCCCCCGTCACTTGATTTGCGTCGACTATAGTGGTTATTATTCCTTTGCCATATATTATTACTAACTATTTCTATCTAAATTTCCATTTTGTCTTGTAAGCTGTCAAAATTCGGTAAATACACTTCCTAGAAACGATTTCAGGTAACTTCAGCCTGTAATTTCATTCAATTATGCATTGTTTGTCAGTCAGTCAGAAGGGTCTCTAAATATATTGACTAAATGATTGATTGTCTTGAGTAACCAGTTACAACACTCCGTTTTCTATTTCACAATATATCTATATAGAGAACCTAGTGCCAAAACTCTCCGTTATTTACTTTCCGCATAAATTATGACATTGCGTGTTGAGTGGTGAAACTGAATCGCGCTTTGTCTCACTAGTGCGGCGAAATGAAAATAAAAAAGTTTTAATGTAATTATTCCCCCGAGTGGTAATCGAACCTAAATCAACCGCGTTCACAGTGAAACGACTCACCCGTTGTGCCTCAATGTGTAATTGTTGTGTTTTTATATTTACAATATAATATAAAGATTTCGTTAACGATATAAAAAAAATTATATACATTTAATACAAGTTCATTATAAAAGCTTTATAGTAGCTTGGGATTACAACAAACTTTGTACTAATTTGTAATATTATAATGCAGTATGAGATGCATTGTTTACTCGTAATTCCCAATGGTTAATTAAAAAAATAATTAAGTTTTGCGCTGTTCCCGGCTTACTTAGGTAAGTTGGCTTAGGTTGGGAAGTTTTCGCAAGGTCCTGCACACGGGCGGTCTGAGCAAAGACATTTCCCAGCGTCACAAAAAAAAAAGTTTGGGAAGAAAGAAACTTTTTTCATATCACTCCGTTCTAATTCGAGTCGTCCAAATCCGAGAACTTGTGTGTTGTGTGGCGGAACTGAACGCCGCGTTTTGTCTTATCTCATATGTAGTACAGATCAGATAGAGATGGTTTTTTTTTTTTTATATGGAAACTATTTGTTTTATTCAATAACTTAAAAAAATACAATTTTATTAAAGTCATTAAAAGTAAATATATCAACACAAAAACAAATGTGAGTACAAAATAAAATATTTCAAAGGGGTTTTATGTATAATTCGAAGATTTTAATTAAACACAAATTATGTTTACAAAGGCAGAGTTAAAGTCAATTAAGAGAACAACATTTAAAATTACGAACATTCTGAAGGTCGAACAAAGAAAAATTCTTAGAGAGTAAATGAACAGATGTTCCTAGAAGTCGTTTTAATGTACAAAAATTAAACGCGTCTGTAACGCTCTTGACTAAATTTCGATGGTTACATGTTTGAATCCCACATAGAAAATGTGTTAGGCAAGCGTTTCTTTCATATGGTTAGGTTATGTTTTTTTTATCTACATGAGCGGAAATTGGAGATAGAAGGGCCTTAACGCTTAGCTAAGTTCCTTTTGCCTACATACTGCAAAAATACGAGACCTGTCATTATACAAAGCCTCGTCATTCGTCCTCGTCCTCTCTCACATGCCTTATGGTAGTTGGTGAATACACAAAAAAAATATTTAAGTGATAACTCTGAACTGTAAAACTTTTTTTTAAGCTTCACACCTTTTTCCGCATAGCAGATTAAGCAGAGATAATAAAGTGGCTAAAACACTCTACGATTTTCCGCCTAAATCCGTGCAATTGCGCAAGTCGGAATCGAACTCACAACCGTCGCGTCGAGTCAGACGCTGTCTCACTAAGCCACAATGGCCTCATGAGCTGTATATAATTCCTAAATATAACAGATAGCAAATAGGTACTTTTCTTTATATCGCTTAATACTACTTTCGTGTTCCAGACTTATGTCAGGATAGGTTATTTCAAACAATAGGTGAAAAGTTATAGTTTGAAATATAAATCCTAGCGTCGCCTGTATGTAAGTGCTGTGCTACTAAACTGCTTTTCTGATTTAGAATTTTCCAAGATTTTATATATCTCTTTAGTTTTTTTTAAGATATCTATCTTTTATTTAACTTTGTTGCTTGCATACACCCTAAAAGCTTGTCAAGCTTAAAATAAATGCAAATATTATTAATTTAACCCGCAAAAAGCGAAGCTTTCAACGATAGGCTATATAACTTGTTTGAAGATCGTTTGAACTAAGTTATTTATTTAGGTACAAATATATTGACAAAATTAATAATCCTTGGGAAGTAAGAGCTTATAGAATGAAGTATAGAATAAATTTAGATACACTTTATAAATTTTAGTTGATTGGCGAAACCCACAATGAGACGAAGAAAATAATTATATCATCTATCTATATATCAATATATAAACGAAATACTTTCAACACTTTTTTTTTTTATTTATACTGACGGAGGAGCATTAAATATGGCATAGTTGAAGTTTATATACAGAAGTGAGTAAGACCATTATTTTTCATGATTATTCATAATTATTCATTAGAAATATATAAAGTTAATGAAATAAATATTATAGACACGACAACGTGTTTGAAAAACAGTTTTGTATAAAGTGGAATGTACTAAATAACGCATAACGTATTTTATTCGTCAACTACTAGGAAATTTAAATGCGAGAAATTTTAACTTACAATATAAAACGCTTCGTGATATTAATAGTGACGTATTTTATCAATCAATTAATTTGATATGATTGAGACCACCGTCGCGTAGTGGTACAGTATCTGACTGTAAACGCGATTGGTTGTGGGTTCGATCCCCACTCGGGAGAATGATTATAATTAAAATATTTTGATTTCTCCGCTCTGGTAACTAAGACAGAGCGTGTGTCACTAAACACGCAATGTCTCGATTTCCGAAAGAAAAGTGGGGAACGGAAACTGTTTGGACACTACACTTTCTGGATGCGGGAAAAACCGTGAAGCTGCAAAAAATTTATGAGTTTTCTTTTATTCTTTGATCATTGAATATAAGAATTAATAATGTTTATTACCAAAATGTACTGCTTTCGGGCGTAGTCGAGGTAATTTGTTAGTACATAATAAATTACATAAGTAGACGTGACACGAGAAATGAATTATTGTTTTGCCGTCACTGTTGCAAAGTTCAGATTGTAATCGCGCTATGAAACTTGGATAACTGCCAACTTCAGGATTAACAAGTAAATGTGCTTCCAATTATAAAGCTGTAAATTGCAAAGTTTTCCTTTAAACAGTGATTTTGGTAAAATAAAACTAAACTAAGTTAAAATCTGAGCTCGTGAGTTCGTTTCGTTTGAATAAAGTATAAATATATAATATTGAACTTGGCGATGCGTTTGACATATATTTTTGTATGAAGACATAAACTTATATATTATTACTGCTAAGTGTATATACCCGTCAATGAGTCTATATTATAAGTACGAGTTAGCTACTGATTGGTTTAGTTTTAAAGAAAAAAAATATATTAAAAAGTAGAAGCAAATCCTGTCATAGAAGTTCTCATAACAAAATTTATTTCGTTTCTACAGAAACCAAATAAAGTGGATCCAGTATTCTCACCGCGTTGTATTACTACGGTCAGTTATATTAGTTCTTATTGCAGTCTTTGTTCTTGTTTCTTTATTAAATTTATGTTTTACAAATTTCTGAATATTTTCAAAGTTGAATAGAAAACCATATATTTTTGTAAATAATATGTTTTTGAGGAGATAAAATTCAATATTGCAAAATTATACAAGTAACAAGTTAAGTCTAGATACAATAGCGTGTCTAGCTAAGTTCAATATTCATTTATACATTTATTTCCATTAAATAATTTAATATATATATATATATATATAACGTATACACAGTATATACTCTATGATATTTAATCCTTAATCATCTTATAAATTAATAATAAAAAGAAACCAAGATAGACTTTCGTCTTATGAAATTGAGAAGATATTGCGTCAGTCGCGAATCGCGATAGTAGAGATGCTTATTGAAATTCCCCTCCACGTTGCACCGTAATGCAAATTTAATCGTTTCACCTGAGAGCTAATAAGAAATATATTAAATTTCTTTAATATTTATTACTTGTTTTAATAGACTCAAACATCTTATCTTTTTTCATATATGCTTATTTTGATTACCATTGCTTGTAAATAGGCTAATAAGAACAATAGAGGCGATAGCGGTGCAGTTTGACTGTAATCCCGTTTGCTTGTGGGTTCAATTCCCGATCGGGGGAATGATTATATTTATTTTCAGACAAAGCTTGGGGTTGAATTCCACCACTCAACTGTATGGAGAACAGTGTGTCTTGATTCTCTCTGACAACCTTGGTGTAAGGGAAAAAAACGTGAATCTTGAAAAAACCAATAACTTATTTATTTATTATAACTTAAATTTACCTATTTGTGAAACTTGAGTATATAATATATAAAGTCATGTTACATTTGATGCTGTCTGGTACAGTTTAGTCCAAATCGAACTCGATGAAATATTCATGAGCGGTAATAGCTATGTATATTTGTAAATATAATGCTATAGTTAGTTATTGATCCATTCGTACAAATGTAACTCGGTCAAATATTTGGTTAAGTTATTCTTGGTCTATATATATACAGGTAATGACAACTAGCACATGCCCAATATTATCTGTAAACTATGAACTCCAAATTGATTATTCTAATTAGTTTAAATTAATATTTTAAAACTTCAAGTTTTTTCTTTTGATTTTCTAATTGTAATTTTAAGTTTAAGGCAATCGTGGCGCAGTGTGACAGTGACTGACTGTAAAGGCAATTGGTTGTGGATTCAATTATTATATTATTTTAATTTTTTAGCTCTGGTGACAAGACAACGGCATTGAAGAGTCTATTTGAGCGGGGAATATCTCGGATTTGGGACAACTGAGTGACTTGTCACTACGCTCTTTCTGCTATGAGAGAAAAGGCATGAAGGTAAAGACACAATTTCATTTTTAAATGACCGAGTTTCAAACTTAGTAGTGAATTTGAAAGACACGTGTTTAGGTATACGTCTTACATTTCGTATGTTTGCTCATAATTAAATAAAGAGGTATGAAAACAGTAAGTATTAAGTTCAAATTAAAAATATTCTTTAATTAAATAGACTTTTGCAAGCACTTTTGAATCGTCGAATGTACACAAACCAGCCGAACGTGTGTTCGGAAAGCATTTCTGCTGAGAATACAAAAAAATATTCAAGCATAGATTTACTTTTCAATTTTCTTTAATATTCCTTATATATTACCTTAAATTATTTTTTAATTTTACTTAAGTCTACCAAAACTGTTATATAATGAAAATCTACTGATATTCGAAGTTAATCTACCGGTACATCTCCAAGTCTCGTAGCTAGCCGCTAGGTTATTAGAATTATACGCTCTTGAATACCCGTAACTACTTCCTTTGAAGATTTACAACCGAAATTGTACGCAATACATACACGTAAAACCACGTAGAAAATCTGCGCATCCATCACATTTTGACTACAGTGACTGTTTCTCAACTCAATTAATATGATACTAAACAAAATATTGAAATAACAATAAATGTGTGTTTATTGTCTATTGGTAGACAAAGGTAAAGAAAGACATTTTTAGAAAACGTCTAAGACGCCCGTCCGTCCGTCCTTGAATGGTACCAAAGAGACGTTTCAAGTTTTTGTACATTTTCTAAAAATGATTTTCAATTTCCGTAAAAGTATGTGATTAAATTAAAAGGTGAAGACAGTTTAGATAACCTATAGAATATAGTACAGTAGTAATATATTTTTAGAAAACGTGTACATGCGTTCTAATACGCGTGAGGTGTCGAGTCCCGCTATATTAAAATTTATATATAGATTGTCTAAAAAGATGAAATCTAAAATGTGTGAATAGCACATTAGAACAATAGCACAGAATAGATCAAAAATATTAATAATAGTTGTAATATTAATACATATAACTAAGCCACCGACTATCTTAGTTTTTCACATCTCCAAACTCAAAAATCCTGGAATTTATCGTTATTTATCAATAACACTGTCTTTTGTTGTTTACATTCCTTTGTTATTCTCTTTTTGTATTTTTTGTGTTTGCATTTATTAAGTACTTAGAAGTATAAAGTTAAGTGTATATAGATAAAAAAAATAAGACTATATTACTAGTGACCTCAAGACACTCCGTTTCCCTCTTTCCGCCCAAAATCGAGACATAAGTGGCGGAACTCAACGCTGCACTATCTCTTAGACACCAGAGCGGACAAATGATATATTTTTCAGACACTGTTCCTCTCACCACCCTCTGTTACTCCAGGTTGGCCTTTAAATTAAATTTTCTTCGTCGTTTTAATGTTAAACTAAGCATTAACAAGTACCTTTAATAAACGAAGAAAGCGTTATGTAGGTAATATGATTTTTATGAAACACTAAAAGTAAATATTGCGTGTACGCGGTACAAAGCGGCAGTTAATGAAATTGCAAGCGCAAAATGCAGGTGAAAGCACGTTATTTCTTTTTATATCTAAACAACTATATAAAAAAATAATTCAATTCTAATGTATTTGTAGCATAGTAGTGACGTTTGGCTGAAGTATTTAGTGAGTTCTAATCCCATATTACAATTATATTCGAAAAGTAATTTACAATAATCGCTAAAATTATTATATTAAAATTAAAATTATTGAAACACAAATCAATGTTTTATTTATTATATTATTGAAATTAAAACTTCTTTAGCCGATTTGAGTATTTTTGTGTGTGTAAGTGCAAGAATTTTCATATTAATACATGTGAAATATATGATATTATATTTTAATATTAATATGACATACACTAGCATATGTAGTACAGTATTGTTTACAGCGACATGCAGGTTCCTATGGCTACGCATATTTTACGCGTCAACGGGTACACTAATTTGCTAAGAAGCATATCTAATAAACTGAACATTCTATATAGCGCTTTATGCTTACGGTGTAAAATCGCTAATATTAAAGTGGCAAGCTAAGAAGATATAAAAACAAACTTTATATACCACAGCGAGAAGCTAAACTTTATTAAAAATTAAATCAGTTTATAGGATAAGAAATATAACTGAAATAAAATAAAATATGAATTTTATTTATTAAAACTATTGACGAGATTAATGAGGCCTTCGTGCGATATGACAGCGTTTGACTCTAAAGGCGGCTGGTTGTGGTTCGTTTGTAACTCTTGGGAATGATTATTATATAAAAATTATTTTCATTACTCTTGAATTCTCATTAGTCTTGAATTCGGGTGGAAAGTGGAGAATGGAGCTCCTTTACACTAGGTTCTAGAAAAATAAAAATATACAAAAATGTCCTGAATTCTTCGGACAATAGTACGACTGTTACAGAGCCAAATCTCCCTGGAGAATATTTGTTTATCAATTACATAAAAAGTTGGCATAGCACGTTAGATTAAATGGAGAGTAGAGAACAGAGTCACTATTAGATCCTCTTTTTGTTGTATTTGTTTCATGTACTACATTAAAAACATATACAAAGACTCAAAAATAAAATAATAAATGTGTACAAAGGATGACTTATTTCTAAAAGATAGATCTTTTAAGTTACCAGATACCCTTGAATGTGAGAAAGATTGAGGTGCAGTACAGTACTTATAGTATGTATTTCGTGTTACATAATACAATAAACTTAAAATCAATAAATACCATATATATACAATTCGGATCCGATTCAAAAACGGATAAGCACATATAAAAATGAAATATTGTCCCAATTGTTAAAAAAAAAGTGTAATAAAATTTGTTACTTAAACAAGTTTTGACTCCAATACGGTTGTTAAGTTAAATTCACAGCAACGGTTAATATAAATCTCTAATAATATATAATATAAATCTCTAATAATATATAATATAAATCTCTATAAGTCTCTATATTAGTTGTTCACTAAGCTAAATCAAATTAAAATCATTTAAATAATTTATAAAGCGGGTAAGGTAGTGTAAAATAACAAATTTATAACAATTCCCTAGCCATAATGGATCAAAGGAAGCGCAGCTTCAGCTACGTACGTGATATAATCGGGTTAATACTATCATAAACCAAATTGACCGGCAACAATTATGTTATGGCCGCTACAAAACCGACCACTGTGACCTATGTATGAATATTTAATATCAGTTATCGGTATTGCATAATAACGATATATTTCTATGGCTCATAAATATAATATTATAACAGGCATTTAAAACGCGTGTTGTAGTAGTTAAGGCGGGTTCAAATAATGTAATTTTTGACAAAATTTAGGTTATTTTGAAATGAAACTATTTTAACCGTATTAATCGCGTATAATTTTGGTATTCGAAAATACATTTTAGAAGCCCGACGTTTCGAACACTTTACAGTAGTCCGTGGTCACAGGTAGGTGAGTCTACCGTATTTTCAAATACCAAAATTATACGCAATTAATCCGGTTAAAACAGTTTCATTTCAAAATGTGTAATAATTGCGAAAATCAAAGAGCTTAATAAGTTAGGTTAGTATACGTGGATATTGCCGTGTAAAAAATAGTTTTGTGTTATAAGACCTATTGGTTTTCGTGTTTTATACCAGACCAGATTAAAAGTACATATTTTGGTATCCGTACTAATATAGTTCAATTAAGAAAACAACACAATTAATTAAAGTACAGTTATAAAATTTTAAAATCCATTTGTCACTAGGTTCTCGTTTATACTGCTGTGTCAATAACGAGAAACTACTTTTATTTAAAAACGTACTAAGCTTTACGATATATGCGATAGTAAATATGAAATGTTTGCATATGTGCAAGCATAATAGGAGGATTAAGCCATAAAACGATTATTCAAATACATAAAAAGCTTTTTATGGAACCTTGTTTAAGATTTCATTTGTTATAATTTTACTGAACATAGTAAATTCTTTTTAATTGAATATATTTTTGCAACGACGACGAGCAATGTGTATGTGTAATATAAAAAAAAATGTCCAATTATTGTGTACTGTGAAATACGTGTTGAAAAATGTATATATATATATATATATATATATATATATATATATGTATATGTAATACTTGGAGCTTTATATAGACGTTTTTAGAATATTTTTATATTGCGTAAATGTTTCTTACATAAGATTCCCTCATTTTATTTGGCGGCCGCGGAAGAACTAAGCTAAACTAATTAGGTAGTACTTAAGAGGCATAAGGCAAGTCAGGCAAGCGCAAATCATATTGTATGAAAGTACCAGTAGACTTTATTAAAATGTAGCAAAGAAATAAAAATATCTATAATCGTTTTACAATACCTATACGTGCAACAATATATCTTGTAATCTTGTTTATGGACTAAACTAAACGCGTCATTCAGAACGAGAACCACGAGAACGTTTGTTGACATATTTGCCTTTTTTTTAACATACACGTTGCTAAGGTAACGCGTGTTTTACGCGTCAACGGGTCTACTAATATTTATAATTTTTTTGACGTGTCAGAAGCGAACCTGCAACCAATTGTACTATATCGTAAATATCAGCGATTAACATTTTAGCCGTTAGCATTAGTATCGTAGCTAGTATTTCATGTGAATTCCCGTAGTTCCAGGATACGTCATACGGATGACGTATGATATTACGTCATAGCAACTTCCCTTGAATATACGCTCAATACATTATATATAAAATAAATTATGTTAATATAGGGGATATAGGGGAGGGATGGGTAATTTTTCATATAACGAATTATTAAAAATGGGTTTATCAATATAATCAAAATTTATTGCCAAGTTAACTTGCATCATATGTTCTAGGTAATGTTCCCATAAAAATTTTTGGTTACATATTTTAGCTTGACTTACTGACTAATTTATAAGTTAGCAAATGTTCGATGGAAAAAAACATGGATCTTCAATTTTTGTACTTTAAGACCTCAACAAAATATTTACAGTAGGTACAACCTAAGTCTAGAAATAATAAAATCTATGTCCTAATTGAAATTACATATGTGTGCCTATGTCTCCCGACTGCCCAACCCTACCCTATCTCCCATATATCTTCAGTATCGTAGTGGTACAGCGTCTAACTATATAGACTTGTGGTCGTGGGTTGAATTCCCATCCGGGGGAATGATTATATTTAAAATATTTTTATTTTGTTGCTCTGGTAAAACTAAACACGGCTGTGCTTCACCACTTAACGCACAGTGTCTTAAATTCAGGTGGAAAGTGGAGAACAGAGTGTCTTGATACCAGGGATCTCTCTGCCTAAGCTGCTATGCAGTATAAAGCGTGAAGCTGTTATCTTTTTGTTCTTTTTGTTTCTGTTTTCTGTTGAAAAAAATCTTTATTCCGGGTTCAAATCCTACAAGCGCCATATTTAAAAAGTGTCAATGCCAAATTAAAATACATTGCTATCTCTAAGGGGCCCCTACGTTTTCGACCTGTTTCCCCACATAAGCCTTGCCAAGGACCGGGTGCTTCTGAAACCGAGATTTATTAAAGAGATTCATAATAATAGTAACCTTTATTTCAAATTATGTTGAAAAACATTTTTATATAACATGTAATTTTGATTTTTATTTTAATAGAACGTATGGCTTAGCGCTTAAAGCACTGGAACGTTTCAAAGAAGCGCGGGTCCGAGTCCCGCTACGTGATTTTTTTTAAACGTTGTAACAAAATGTTTTTTATGTCAATACCTCTTAAAGTTTTGAAATATTAATAAGTTTATTATTAGGTTTTTTTATACATGTAATATATGCATTTGTTTATATAATATTTAATTCCATTGTTGCCAATTACGTCACAGTGTTGACATATAACAATTATTGCATATTTTAATCTACAATTCCTATATTTTTAATTTCACAGCGTGCCAATAAGCTGTCAAGTGCTCACGAATTGACGCTGCCACTCAACGAAGTTTTAAATTTGATATACGGCTCCATTACGGATTCATCTCGTTAAATTTCGACTGTTATTATATTAAATGATTGCATTCAATATTTACTTGATATGAATATAATTTAAATTCAATGGCTATTGTCTGGGGTGTTATGAATAAGTTAATATAATGGTATAGTGTTCATTCAGTAACAGTACAGTACTGTACTGTTCCTATTTTCAGTAACAGTACAGTTCTGTTACTGAATATAGATCGTTGTGGCTTCTAATATTGACACAGAAAAGGGCATTTCACAAAATGTATTCTATTATGATATTGATTTAATTAAAATAGTTAAAATTTTTCATATAATAGTTTACAGTTAAATAAAGTTACAATATGTTTTTATTTTATTTGATGTTTGTTTGACGCATTTTTGTTATTAATACAGACTAAGTGCTCTCTGCATTTCTTGCAATGCGTGTTGAGTGGCGGAACTCAATGCGGCACTTTGCCTTGGCACTAGAGCGGACGAATGAAAATAATTTAAATATAATTAATCCCCCGAGTGGGAATCGAACCCACAACCATCTAGTTTACTGTCTGACGTCACACTGCGCCACGAAGGCCTAAATAGTGAATATAATACAACTAAACTATTTAGATTTAATTTAATTACACGTTAGAAGTTTATATAAACTTTTTCGCTTTGAGGTTTCCATTGAAATAAAACAAAACGTTTTCTACCTTTTGAGGCTTTTACGAGTTTTTAATTGCAGGTAACTTTTTGTTGTTTCATTTATTTTGTAAGAAGAATTCTTCGTAGAATTTTCAAATGCAAATAAGTATGGAAATTTATTGTTTTAGGCTACTTGTCTGATTTAATGACATATTCGCGAAACAATTTAATGTCTTTTTCTTCAGATCCTAGTTGTCAAAAAGCCAACAAAAAGCTCATTTTTTCATACAGAAGAACGATTTATTTACTTAAGGCACTTAAAACTTTAAGCTTTATGTTGCGTTGAGAATTGTCAATCATCGTATTCTAGGCGTCGAGCGCTGAGGCGTGTAGGTTTTTTGTATATTGTACGAGAGGATTTCCCTAGATTATAGGTTTTAAAATTGAAACTACAGGGAATATAAATAGCAGTAGTAAGGCAAGTTTCATGAAATCCCCGCAAACGAAGCCGCATGCCACAACTCGTATATTACGAAATAACTAGCTTTTAAATGGATAGACTGTAGTAATATGTCGATATGAAATTTTCAAAGTAATTCAATTTCACCATCACACGTCTCGTTAACAGGCAGTTACCCGGATATTACAGGAACCAATTAAGCCTCTGGGCCGGTTTGCACTTGTCTTAATAAAGCTCATTTTGAGGGATCAAGCGGGTTGTATTTTGATATTAGAACCTGTCATGAATATTTTAAGGTAAACATATCGGTCTTTGAATATTTCAGCTTC
The DNA here is from genome assembly GCA_038994665.1 of Podotricha telesiphe. NCBI lineage: Eukaryota > Metazoa > Arthropoda > Insecta > Lepidoptera > Nymphalidae > Podotricha > Podotricha telesiphe. The sequence goes on along the minus strand of JAOYRR010000420.1, from coordinate 131,248 downwards.
ACGCTTTTTCTTACATAGCAGTGTACTTAGTCGGAGAGAACCCATTAACACACTCCGTCCCTTTCCGTCCGAAATCGAGACAATGCGTATTGAATGATGGAACTCAACACCGCACTTTGTCTTGACACCAGAGTGGAGAAATGAAAACCAAATAATATTAAAATCAGCAAAAAATTGAATGATTATGTTGATTTTTGTCAATCATTTACTGTTAAATATTATAAAGCTACTGTAAATTATTTAGTACAAAACATTTGATATTTTCAAAAGGAGCGTGAAAAGATTTTTTTTTAACATTTTTTTAAGTGTTAATCGCACACTCAATCAACACAAATCGCATATTTAGAAAACGTATAAAAAATTCAAAAATATTTAATAAATAGTATTCTCTCTGCCAAATGATTGTTCGTAGAACAATCTTTGGGTAGCAGACATTTGTAAAAATCTCTACACAGACATGCTAACAACAAATATAAGTTGTAATAAGCGTATAAGAATTTCGACGTAGCTATAAAGATATATAGGCGTAGATATATACATCCGAATTAGATATATACATACGCATGGCTTAGCAGTCAGAGCGCTTGGACGGTTTTCAAGAGTTCGCGGTTTCAAATCCCACTGCATTGAAATTTTTATACGTTTTCTAAATATGTCCTTTTTTAGCGTGCGTTGCGTAGTTAATAAATACAAAAAAATATAACTTTAAGCGCGAATTCGGGCGAAAAGTGAAGTGGAGTAGGTTCTCTCTGAATACCCGACTGTGAGGGAAAAAAGCGTAAGTCTGAAAAAAAAATCTGTCCTCCAAATAACCACTTCGAAAAAAAAACAAAAAGATCTTAACATCTATCGTTCCTTCACAAATGTTACTATAATGAAACTGAAATGAATTGCAATTGGATATTCTTTCAGTTCAACCTCTCATTTTTTAAAACAAAACTCTAATTTATTAAAGTAATCGAAGTGAATAAGTCTTTTATAAAAATATTTTTTATCGAGAGCTAGAAGTTATTTAATTTAAAGCTATCGTGGAGCAGTGTGACAGTGTCTCACTGTATACGCGATGGCTGTGGGTTCAATTTCTACTTGGGGAAATGAATATATTTAAAAATTTTCATTTTCCGCTCTAGCAAAAAGGCAAAGCGCTACGTTCCGCCACTCAACACAATGTTTTGGATTCAGGCAGAAAGTGGAGAACAGTGTCTTGATATTGACATTATATTTTGTCAGCCTACCCTACTTTGCGGGGCAAAGCTTGAAGCTGAATATATATATAATAAGTTCATTAGTCAAATACGCCCTATGGTTATAGTCTTCGATTGGACTTTTACGTAATGACTGTTATTCCATTATAATTATACATACTGGAAAAAGAGATTCACAAATTAATACAAATAGGGCGAAAGTGGGCTTACAGAGTATTTTGATGGTAGGTTCTCTCTACCCTGCTAAGCGGAAAAAGGTTTGAAATTAATTTGAAAAACAATATAATTATAACATATCCACTGTTTGTCTGTGTCTGTTGAGAAACTTGCGGATCTTGTCAGGAACATAGGCAATTTTTTTTTCTATTTTTTTTAGTAGCCGCCTAAAGTCCGAAACGGCTGGAAATTAATATAAGATTTTTTTGCCTAATTTAATTCTCTATTTGTCATTTTACAATTAAAAACAGATGTACTACAAACCTCTGCAGTGTTTGAAGAGCAGCTTAGAACAAAGTCGCAGTAATTAAGGCTCTTACTTTGTGTAGGATGCATCTAGAACAATTTCAGTAAGTTTAATTTTAAAGTAAGTATTTTAAAATTAAAAAGTACTAATGAACAAACTCAAATGGTATTTTTTATACTTAGGGTTTCGTCTTGTTCTTTAGGTCTTGCCCGAGCTAGTAAGTCTTGGCGGAGAAGGTGATGAGCTTCCAGGCCCCCTATTTTCTGCTGGTCTATTACTACATCTGTCTCTCTATCTATCTATCTGTCTCTGACCGCATCAGATCATCGGCTAGGAGATCTGCCTTCTTCTGGAGGTCTTCTGCCGTGTACTTTGCCAACAATAATCAGCTTGTCGAAATTATCTGGCTGCCTTCGAGCTACGAAGTCAAAAATAAGAGTACTCGCTGGTAGCAGATGGTGGTCTGGTTTGAATTTTAAATTTTTATCCTTACATGTGGTATATATTTCATTGAGAAAATTGAGAGAATAATCACTATGATTTCCACTTCCTTACAATACACATGATATGGTAGAACTTAAAGCTTAATTATGTTTGTAACCTTACCGAGGAAAAATGAGTCAAAATAATTACACTTACAATACACTCGGTCTGTTTGAAATATAATAATAATCTATATATTTATCATGGCGCTATGAGATCAATGGTTTTCATTCTCCACTCAGGGGCTTTTCCTCCTCATATTCCCGTAGTATATACAACTCTATTAAATACATTCTAGTGTGTTCAAATGTATTATTATGAAAATTATAAGCTTTTAGCACTTCTTTCTCATATTTAACTATTTTAATCATAAATATAATTAAATAAAATAAACAAATTTGTTTGTACAAAAAGGCCAATGTTTTGTCTTTGAAATATAGATTCTAAAACATAATATAGGAGGAGAATCCTCCATAGGAGGCCATCATGTACAGTAAGACATCGTCAAATTTTTTCCTTTTAACATATTTTAAAATGTTAATTGCACACTTAGGAAATTGAAAAAGACATATTTTTACAAATTTCTGCTACCCAAAGATTATTCTACGAACAATCGTTTGGCAAGAGAGAATGCTATTTATTAAATATTTTTTTAACATTTTTTAAAGTGTTTTGATTGATTGTGGGTTCGATTCGCACTTGGAGCAATAATTATATTTAAATATTTTCATTTCTTGTTCTAGAAAAACAAAGCGTGGCTTTAGATTGCGCAACTTAAAAAGCGATAATTCGAATTCAAGTAGAAACTAGATAATAAATTCCCTTAAAAAACTTGACTACATTTTCTCTGCATACTTTATTATGCGGATAAAAGCGTGAGGATTGTTTATTTACATATAGATGCAGTAGAATAGATTACTATTACTAAGTTTTTAAATCCGCCCTTCCCGCTAGCATGCCTCTATTAAATTATATATATATGTAGTAAATAAAGAAAGCAGTAAATTCCACCACCCACGGCAAAAGGTTTCAGTGCAAACAGAGAGCGGAGACTTATCAGCTTACACACACATGTGATAGTATTTTTGTACTATACCTAATAACCTAATATATATATATATAGATGAAACTGAGCAAAAGAGTAAACTCAAATAGCAAGTCAGAAAGTTTTAACCCTGGAGTACGATATAACGAAATGGTATCTATAGTATGTAATAACACTAAGATAACGGTAACGGTCGCCAGTTCAAATTTGTAACAGCACCCAGATGAACATTTGTATTGATCATGTAAATTTCTGTGCTTTTGTAGCACAATATGCAGTATTGGAATTTGCTACTACTTTCATTGTACGAGACATTAGAGACCTATAATTAATTAAAATAAAATAAAATAAAAAAAATAATTTGACAAAATAGTGTTGCCATATTTTTTTATGTTGTTAGATAAATACACAAGTGAAAGTAATAAATTTAAAATTAATAACTTAAAGTTAATCCAAGATTAAATGGTATTTACTTTGGTGTAAACGACTTTTATTATTTTTACAATAATATTTCGACAACTTAAAATTTATTCTATAATAATAATATAAATATTTTGTTATTGAATAACATTTTTTTAGAAACCGTATAAAAAATTAACGCAACGGGATTTGACTTTGAACGCATGGCTTAGCGGTAAAGAGCGCTTGGACGGTCTCCAATAGGCGCAAGTTCAAATCCCGCTGCGTTCATATATTTTTATGAGTTTTCTAAAAATATATTTTCAATTTCCTAAGCGTGTGAATAACACACACAAAAGAACATTATAAATATTTTTATATTTAATATTTTAAAATAGTATAGTATCTTCGTAGAACGACGTTTCTGATTGAATTGTTAAGAATATATTTTCTAGACATCTGTACATTTCAGACCAAATTCCAGATTACTTTAAAATCGCGATGCATAGTAAAAATCAAATTTGGCATTTCGATTCATCATTAGAAAATAATAAATCTTTATACTAAACCTATCCTTTAAACTAAACATTAGCAATTAAAAAACTATGTTTTTTTTAATTCTATAGACAACATATATGTAACGTGTATACTTGATGCGTACGTTTTTTACAAACAAATATGTACACGGCCTAGTGCATTAAGTGTTCATTACTTTGCTCCGCCCATTGCAGACATTCGAAAATAAACTTAACTTTATAACACAATAAGAGCCATTTTGCCACATCCATCAGAAATCGCAATACATTGGCAAAACCATCGATATAGACACCTTAGTACATACCAACTATAGGTCTACAGAGGTCAAGTCATAATAGTTTCGGTTGTGTACAGCCTCAGGCGATATTGGAACGAGTAAATATAATTATAGAACAGATGCCGGGTATTATCGATGTATGCGAACAAAGGCACACAAATTTGCTTAGAGAAGTTGATTAAATCACATCACTTGAACTGATGTGAGAATCGATATGGATGAGCTCATACGGAACTTTGACAAGGCTCGAAGTAGTTAATTAATATACCTTTTATTTATATATATTCTTTATTGCACTAAAAAACAATTTACATTACAGCTAGCAATATTCGTTTTTTTGATTATATTAATTTTGAGCATTAGTTACTTCTAGTTTCAACAAAGGCATCTAGTAAAACCTAGTTCGAACTGGGCAAAACGCGTTGTAACTAAGAACGGAAACTTAATTGCACTTTAACTGTAACGTTCATATCCTATATAAATACACTAATCCATATTTATCTTCACTTGGTAGCAAGACACTTTGTTCTCCGCTTTCCGCCTGTACTCGACACTTTCGGCAGGAAGTGGATTTTAATATGTAAAAAAAAGTAATTATGTAAATATTCCATATCTAATACAATTTGAGTTCAGTCAACATAGAGTGTTTTGACACTAGGTTCTCTCTGACTACCCTGTTATGCGGGAAAAAGCGTAAAGTTGTTTAATTCCATAATAGCAAGTATAATCGCCTTAAAGTCTTTAAACAGAGTTTTGTTCTAATTTAAATATTATTTTTCCGATGAAAATATTTGTACAAAAGATTTAAATTTTATGCGTAAGTCGATTATTATGTAAGCGTGTTGAAGGTTCGTGCGGTTTGGAAGTAGAAAAAGGAATAGCTAATGAATAGAAAATAATATAAGTACACGATTGCGCCAACGTGGTGTGGTGGGACAGCATCTGTACGACAAAGCTCGGCATCTTGTCACTTCACTTAACACTCAATGTCTTGATTCCCAGCGGAAAGTGGAGACCGGAATGTCTTGACACTAGGTTCTTACTGGCTACCCTGCTAGATGAAAAAAAGCGTGAACTTGGATCATTAGTAACTAAGTTCAAATATCACTAGTTTAAAGGAGTAACATTTTTTGATGTCCTGGTTTTATAAAACTAGAATAAGTTAGTATCAAAATATCTTCAAAATCAAAATAATTATACCAAATAATGTAGCAAAAGTCGCCATTTTAAGATTCTGTCCCAATTTTACAAGTGCAGTACTGAAACACTTAGTATTTTGGTGTCATCACATATGTTATAAAAGTTTACACTCAACATAGCGGAGGAGAGTGTCTCAAATGATAACACATACACCTTTGTACGGGATGCAATTTTAAAATGCAACGTTATACATTTTTCTACTACGATGCGTGGAAATAAAATTTCTAAAGTTGTAAAATTTAATAGGTGCTTTAAAATAAAATTTTCGTATTTATTAAATTGAATAATAATATTGTTGATATAAAGGATTAAAATGTAGTTATATAATATTATAGCAAAAGTTCTGTACACATCTGGCTGTAGGTGATATGCATTTATTTTGAACTATTTTTTATTTATTTATTACGGAAAACAACTGCATTACATAAATAAAATATATAAAAAACTTTTACGAAAATAAAGCCAATAACAGTTTTTCTCCTACAGACCAATTTTAGGTACAGAGCTATATATCTTCAAAGATCTTTCCTGTTATAAGAATATTGTAATAATTGTATAGTAGCAATAACGCAAAAAATATTAGTAAAAAAAAAAAATGAAGATTTAAAATGCTCCCTTGTGTGTGTGTTGTGTATGTGCGTGTGAGTAAGTGTGTGTGTGTGTGTGCGTGCGAGTTTGTTCGTTTGTTTGCTCGCATATGTGCGTGCGAAAGTGTGTCTGTAGTTGAAGTATCAAACTACTACAGATTAATTCTTTTTAATTTGCTGTTTAAATGAAGCAGCAGATGAATAGAAAATATCAATTTTTTAACGATTCAAAACAACTCTTATGAAAATCCAAAGTCATTTTAACAATAGTCAATTCTTAAAATATGGAATTTTCAGTAAAAGAACTACATTTTCAAGCGTAATAAACAAATTTAGGAGATAGAGGCCTTTGTGGCTCCTATCTTTAAATGCGCTTGGTTGTGGGTTCGATTCCTACTCGACGAAATTATGATATTTTAATTATTTTATAAAAAACCTAAAAAAAGTCTTAGAAACCATTCTAAGACGGAAAACAGAGTGCTTTGACACTTGATTCTCCCTGACTACCCCGCTATGCGTGAAAATGCGCGAACCAGAAAAAAATCTTACAATTTATTATTTTTAGTATTTTTCTTTATGAAATGCGATTTTTTTATTATTCTTTAATAAGAGAAAGGAGAAGGCGAAAAATACACCACCTTTCCACGCCTTTCACCTGCTATACGGGCAAAAGCGTAAAACAGTAAAGACAAAAAATTGTAGCTATAAAAATAGTACATGAGTATCACATATCTCCAAATCACTTTCCCATATCAAGGGTACCCTAAAACTTTTTCTTGCTTGACGTAGCATTAAACTTTACGAGAGGATATTTTTTACTAAACACGAATTGAGGCTGTGGTCTAAAAGTTTTCAAGATTCATATATCTTTTTCCTCTTGAAAGCCAATCTTTTCAACTTAAATGGGTACCCTTTTCTGATTATAAGGAAATTGCTTAAATTTTATTTTGTTCCTACATATCTTTTTCTCTTAATAATAAAAAATACTCAAAACTTATAATATGTAAGTTTGATTGATTGATCGATTGATTGATGTATTTGCTGCATCAGCTTCCAGTGTCAGAACACTCCGTTTTCGACACTCAAACAGAAATCGAGACGTTAAGAGTTGAGTGGTGGAGCTCATGCGTTGCGCTTTGTTTTGTTAACAGAGCGGAAAATGAAAATAATTTGATAATAAACATTTCCCCAAGCGGGCATTGAACCCACAACTAATCGTGTTTACAGTCAGACGTTGTTCCACTGCGCCACACAGGCGACATATGTTATTCTTTACAGTCAAAGATGTATGTAATGGAAAACTTAGAAGTAATAAAGTCATAGCTTTCATTATTTTCTAAATAAAACTTTAATTACAATGAATATCAGTGTGTAATACCAGTAAGGGCAACATTCTAAAGCATTCAACTGTCGACAAAGATTATATCATCCGTAGATATCTAAAGTTTAGAATCTTAGAAAGCCTTGGATATAAGAACCACTAGATATATATTTAATTAATATTTACGAAACACAAAATGTTTTTTAACTAGAAAGTAACATATTGTTTTGTCATCGGATACGGATACATTGATGGACAAACAGATTGACAGATATGTGCATACAGGTGAAGATGATATATTGACAACGTCCGATTCTCAATCGAGGAAATAATGATATTACTATAAAAAAGACACATTTAGAAAACGAGAACAAGAAGCGTGGGTTCAAATCCCGCTGCGTTCAAATTTTTATACGTTTTCTAAATGTGTCTTATTCAATTTCCTAAGTGTGCGAAGAACACTTAAAAATGTTAAAAATATATATTTATTTATTTACATATACATTATAGACATGTGTTTAAAAATTATAGCTTATAGAAACAAGAATATTACATTATAAATCACAATTATAGGCAGGCTCATTATGATACTAATACAAAAAAAACCAAACGTATATAATTCCCTACACCCAAAATTACACAATTAAAAAATAAACCTTTTAATTTAAGAAAGATACAATATAAAAAAATATTAATAACTATTTATATATAAATGATACAAACAAAATAAACAAATAATAACAAACATATAATAATATAAAAAAACATATATGACCTAACAATTTATTAATTTCATACTAAATATAATATAATTTTATTTCTCCGCTCTGGTGACAAGACAAAGCAAGACGTTGAGTTCCGCCGGGATAGTTGGTTTAGGTTTCCTTCACGTTCAATTGAACCTTATATTTATAACAAACGTGTTCTGCTTACGGGGCGGATTATCCAGTGTACACTAAAGTAAATTCAATGCAATTACAGTTTAAAGCGACACACAGTCACAGACTTTAATTATAAATAATCTTAAAAAAACAGATGTAGCTAATAAAACTGTAAAGGAAATGCCATTCAGTATTCAAATTTGGCGAGTATAAAAACATCAATATTATATTTAGAAAACGTATAAATATTTGAACGCAGCGGGATTTGAACCTGTGCCTCCTGTAAACTGTTCAAGGGCTCTGACCGTGAACTTATAATTTTTGTTAGTAGATCTCTGTAGAGAGATTTTTCTAAATATGTCTTTTTCAATTTCCTAAGTGTATGAATAGCACTTGAAAAAAAATAAAAAATGTTAGAAACATCAGTAACGTTTGTTTATTACACAGAATGCTTGAAAATAAAATTCTCTATATTTTACAATATAAAATAATAATAATTGCAAATAATAAGAATTATTGCAATAATACGATTGCAATAATTATTTTTGCAAGCAATAATTATTGCAAAATAGCAGTCAGTTACAGTAACAACTCAGGTAAATTCTCTAAGGAAGGAAATCTTTTGCACTTGCAATACTAGAGCTATTGTATATGAACGTAGTGTCTTATGTAACACTGTTTGATACTTACAGCTTGTATGTTTATTTTAATATTGTTGTTAAAAGTAATGGTCTGTGAAAGAAATTTCTCCATAATATATTATAACTTATTTTGTGTACCTATAATATTTTGTTAAGGCTATTTCTAATAAAATATTTATAAATTTAAGGCCATTGTTGCGCAATAGCACAACGCCTTTAAATGCAGAGATTGTGGATTCAATTTCACTCGGAAGAACTTTAAATGTATATTGAATGGAGGCTTTTTATAGTATTCGTACTAACAGAAGTCTTCTTTGACATTCTAAACGGTGGAATTTTCTTTGATTATAATTCATATATGTGCCTTTGGGATACATATAAATTTGCCAATCTTTTTCTACGAACTAAAATCTATATATATATATACATGCGTTGCTGAGTGACTGACATACAATATACAGCTGAAGACTTGTGCCCTCTCTATTCAGTATCAGGACTAATCAGAAACATTTTCTGATGGAACGTTAAATAGTCTCTTCTCTCTTCCGAGTTCGATCGTCCTACATGGTGATGGGATCAGGATCCATATATTTTCACCTTCCTACAGTACTATATATTTTCACCTTGTCTTGAATCTACCTTAGCTGATCTAATCTTCGACCAGGGATATTAATCTTTGCATCTACAGCACGAAATTCCCAATGACATCAGGTACCCTCAAAACAAAATAAAATGAAAATAAAAATGAACGTTGGGAACTACACGTTCTATGTCAAATTCCAATTTCCTACTCGAAATGACCAAAAGCTCTGTGAACTTAACTTAAAGAATGAAACTGCCTCTTTAAAGCTTTCGAAGTTTTTTCTTTAAAGATTAAAAAATAAAATTGCCAAAATTTAATTCTAGACTAAATTATTTATAGGCTTGTCGTCATAAGGATTTCATATTCTAGTTAAATTGTTATATGAGCTATATCTTAATTTATTATAACGGAAATATATTTTACATTATTATATGAGGTGATGTTTAGTTACCCTAAAAGCCTCAACTCATAAGATGGCATGCAGCCAACCTATCAGTCTCATAGCAGAATCAAATTATGCACCATAATATTGATAGCATAGAAGCTTCTGTAGCTCTCTAGAACCATAGTCTTACTGGTAAAAGCTTATTTTTATATAATATAATTGTGAAACCTATATAAAGTAAAATTTTTACTAATTAATGTCTGACTGATAATGTGCATAGGGGATATTTTAAAAAAACTATCTTGAAGGCCATGTACATATGGGATATGTGACAGTTCTATATGTAAACTTAAATTTGTACTGCTAGTATTGTAATCAGATGACAACTTGTATTTAAGTTAGGAGCAAGAAGAAGGCGGAAGGAAGGAGGCTTAATTTAGGCGGTTAGAAAAGAAAAGTTTGCTACAACAAAAAAATATGATGAAAATACGAATATAAAATTGCTTTATTACTGGCTATTACACCCACGCCTTGAATATTACAATAGAAACGCTTAAGCCCTAATTAAGTTTTATCTTTTTCTGTTACATCGAATACCTTAAAAATTTATAAATGTAACCTTATATATACTTGAAATAAACTTAAAAATTCAAATAAAATATTTAACAGGGTATAGTTATCATTGAACTGTAAGATATAACACCACTTTCACATGTGCTTCAAGTCTTTCTCATTTATTTAATTTACGTGCAATAAATAACATATTATAAAATTTACTTAAATATTCTCTTTTATACAAAAATTCTAATAGAAAATTGTAACTTGTGAAATGTAGTTCAGTAACCAACATTTGAAATACTTAAGTGTGCAAGGAACGTTCTAAAAAGCAATTTACTCTTTGTTCAAAAGTTAAGAAAAAGCTTCTAAGAGCTTATAATGAAACTAGCGACCTACTCACGGCTTTGCCTGCGTAAACTACATGACTAACCTATTTCATCATCGCCCGCCCGCATTGACACTGAAATCACAAACTTTGCTTAAATTTATAACTTGAATGGTTATAAGTTTTTGTTTATGAACTGATTGCAATGTAATAAACATTAAAATTTATGAGAAGTTTACCACAATACAACAGTCAAAATTGCATTCAAATCGGTTAAGCCGTTTCTGAGATTAGCGTGCATAAACAAACATACAAACAGAAAAGAAAATTGTAGGAAATTAAATGTTATAATTTTTTTAAATTGTTTTTTCTCTTAATCATATTATTTAATTCATTACACTTAGGGTGATAACGTATAAAAATTTGAACGCAGCGGGATTTGAACCGCGCCTCTTGAAAACCGCTCAAGTAACCTCAGAGTGTGAATAACACTTTAAAAGGTGGTTAAAAATTTTTTTTTAACACTTCTAAGCATCCAAGAAGCCAAACAGAGCTGTCATTTAAGACACTACGTTTTTTTCTTTCCGCACATTTTAGATATGTGTGTGTGTGTTTTGTCTTGGATAGTAAAATCCAACGCTGTGAGTTTTTACGACACATGCAAAATAAAAATATTTTTTTTAACAGCTGGACCACTCTTTCGTCTAATTGAATATACACAATAACTGATACACGTATCTGAATTTATTTATTAACATTTTTAAAGTGTACACACTTAGGAAATTAAAAAACCTTTTTAGAAAATGTATAAAAATTTGAAGGCAGCAGGATTTGAACCCGCTTTGGCTATGTTTTTTGGGCTCTCTTAGGATATGACCTCTAAGCCATTGAACGCGTGGCTTAGCTGTCAGGGCTTTGGACAGGTTCCAAGAGGCGCGGGTTCAAATCACGCTGCGTTAAAAAAATTATACGTTTTCTAAAAATGTTTTACATGTGTAAATCTTCACACTTTTTCCTTATAGCAGAGTAGCCAGAAAGAACTGATAGGATAGTGTGTTTTTCTTCCGCCCAAATTCAAAACTATGGATATTGAGTGGCAAAATGAAAAAAATAAGATAATTTAAAATTTCACTGATTTGATTTGCACCACGTTGCTTTCACCAGACGTGTACTAACAATACTGACAGACGATTTACTTACATTCATTTATAGATAGATAGATATAGGTGAAATTAATAAAAAAGTATTAAAAAATTGATTTGCTTAGCACTTCTAGCTTACTATATTCGTATTGAAATATTCAACTAAATGCTTTGACGTTATCGAAATGCAACGAGACGCGTTTCATTCGCGTTTAGCTCTTACTTAGTACGATGGATTAAAATTGGCTGATGTTGAAAATGTTTATTAATAACGGCCTGTTTATTTCACTTTGAGCTCAACGTACTATATTATGGTTGCATTTCATCAATACTCTTTTATATATTTATGGATGAAAAAAATACATATTTTTCATCGTCACATTTTATCCCGCATGCTTAGCTATAGGAAAAAGCGTGGAGTAGCATTGTACCCTGATACTCAAATTGTACCCACCAGGGTTGAGTACCAGCTCAAAGAGAACTAAGTGTCAAGACGTATCTAATTTCCACCCGTAATCGAGATATTGCTTGTTGAGGTCCACAACTCAACGCCGCGAATTATTATATTATTGTATTAATTTAATATCATTTGAATATCATAATTCCGCCGAGTGATTAGATCCCACAACCAAACGAGCCAAACGAGCGAGTAGACACTGTCCCACTGCGCCACGATGGCCTTAACAAATTTCTACAATAATGAGTAATGAAATAGTAGAAAAAAAATGTCTCAATATTCTTTTGGTCCGCTTCTTGCCGTAAGATATATATATATAAAAGATTTAAGTGTAAAACATTTTTTTTAGAAAACGTATAAAAATTTGAACCTGCGGTTTTTGGAAACCGTCCAAACGCTAAGCCATGCGTTCTACATCCGGCTACGTCGTAATTCTTATACACTTATAATAACTTATTTTTGTTGTTAGCATCTCTGTAGAGAGATTTTTACAAATTTCTGCTGCCTTATATAAGAAAGACAGATTCAAAGTTGGTATTAAATCCGTATTTAACCAATCTGTCTAAATACATAATACATAGCATTCCTAAGATTTTCCATTTCCACGTGAGGTGTCACACAAAGCAGTTGCCACCTCAGCCTTAAGCTTGCAGACTCTGGCCGCATCTAGACGAGATTAATGTACAGTAAATACATACAACTGCCGCGGCAAGGCAACGCCTTGCGAAATTGTACATAAACCATTGTGTGTTATTTTCATGTAATATAATAATTGCAACTTCACGCTTTTACCCTTATAGCAGGGTAGTCAGAGAGAACCTAGTGTCAAGACATTCCGTTCTCCACTTTCCGCCCAAAATCGAGTGCGTATTGAGTGGCGAATTTCAACGCCACCCTTTGTCTTAGGTTGCAGAGCGGAGAAATGAGTGGGAAACGAACCCACAATTCAAAAGCGCTTACATTTAGACCATATCTCGCTGCGCCAAGATGGTCTCAAAACTAATTAAGCTTATTTTCGTGTAATTTTCGTATTTTTCACTCTTTCTGATGATCTATTGATAAGTTATGTCCGTTTTCTACTTTGTGGTCATTACGACGGGTCTTACATAGGCGGGTACAATGCAAAAACACAACTCAGAGTTTCTAAATGCTGGATATTGCACATACTGAAATTTTAACTTCCTTTGAATTTTGACAATATTATAACCTTAGAAGCCTTCAAAATTGGAAACGCTCTCCTGTTAAGTTATGCTGTTTGGCTATTGTATCCATTAACGTAATACCCGTCGATTTGAAGACACTATTGTGCGGTAAAGCCTTACTCCAAATTCTGCGTTATCGTTGTCAAAATATATTTGTTTTTCTAACATATATTTTAAAAAGATGTAAATATATTTTTAAAAAGATGCAAATATGAAAAAAATATTTCTTAAAAGTGTATCCGTATCCGTGTTTTCTTTCATTCTCACGCGTCTCTCGTATAACGTGGTAGTCAGATACGCTTGTAACAAATTATGGGAACGTGCCGCAACTTAATACCGTATGTTTACGCTACAGACCGGAAATACACTTATATTTCAACCTAAACACTCCGGAGGGGAGCATGAAATTTAAATTTTGAGATATTATTTCTTAGATTGTGTGAATTGGAAGTGGAATAAATATTTAACATGTTTGCCTTTTCGCAACTTTATATATATGTGTATATATACCAATTTATAATTTGTTACAAGCGTCTCCGACTACCATGTTATACAAGATATATATATATATGTCTCAAGTAGTATAATGGAATTTATTTATTTACGTATGTATTTAAAATATGTTATGTTAGTTTTTAAAGACTTGTATAGACTGAGATCGATAGTATCGAGAAATAGTTAATTGTATATTTAGAACAAAACTAATTTAGGTCTTTATAGAGCTCGTGACGTATAATGGTATCACTGATTGTAGTCGCATTTGGTTGTGGGTTCTATTCTCTCCCTGGGTAATGATTATATTAAATATTTTAGTTTTTCCACTCTAATGCCTAAAACACAGTGCAGCGCTGAGTTCCGCTACTCAATACGCGGCATTTCGATTTCGAGTGGATGGTGGAGAACATAGTGTTTTGACACTAGTTTCTCAATACTATACGCGAATAAGCATTAAGCTGTGTAAAAAATGTGCTTCTATATTTGAAAGAATACGTTTAAAATAGACGTGACCTCTTCAACGACTTTTACTTTAGAACACCAAGATTCCACTTTAATCTCACGAAAGTCTGAAAATTGCAAAGTATCTTTTGTTTTAAAGTACAAAGTGCTATTCGCTAGTTGCATTTCAAATAATATGGATTTTTTTTCACTTAGCTTGAAATTAAATGCAATCATAATAAATATATATTCATGAAACACTAATATATTTTTTTCTAAAACAAGTTAAAAGATTGGCTTTAAATTGGCAGAACGTATTATTCTTAAGAGCATAAGGTCAGGTCTCGGGAGACCTAGGTCAAGCCCAAAATTCTACTGCATCAGTCTTTATAGACTTTATTTTGATCGAAACTCTGTTAGAGCGATATTAAACAATAAACAAAAAGTTATATTTAAATATTTTGGTTATCTCAATTTTGTAGATATTTTTATAACAAGTAACCCGCTCGCGGCTTGCTTTCACTACACAACTAAACTATTTTATTTTTTTAGCCAGCCCGCGTTTGCCCGCACAATTTAACTGCTTGTAATTTTTTTATCTATGAACCTTCAATAGGTTTCAATAGGTCAAATGAAATAAACAGTAAATGTTAAAGGAACTAAAATACAATAGTCGAAACTGCATTTAAAACGGTTAAGCCGTAACTGAGATAAGCGTGCACAAACGGACAGACACAAAAAAACAAAAAACAAAATTAAGAATCATTGTTTTGAGTTCTATTACATTAATAAATGTGGTAAAAATTGTAAAGTTATTAATTTAATGTATTTATTATATATGTATTATTATGAAAAATATTAGTTTACTGCACTCTTTCTTCATATAAACTTGAAATATGGCACATTTCATACACCACCGTCCAAGTAACATTCGTAACTTTTTATTGTCTAATTTATTTTCGTTTTAGTGCCACTTTATTTTCAAATTCTTTCAATAAAAAACAGAGTAATTTGTCACAGATTCTCTAGGATTTTCCGAGAATTGTAATATAATAATCGATTAAGAAAACTCTTTCCATATAACAATAGCAATTACTCCTCACCTTTGTTGCATTTCGATTGTAATCTTACCAAGTTATATTTTATTCATATCCACTTCCAACTTTAATATTTCGATTTGATTGTTATTTATTGGTTTATTCGTCACTTAGCTAAATTTTGTGTTAATACTAAAGTAGTACGTATAAGAGAATAGTTTTAATATGCGTATCCTACTCAATTCATCATAAACAATCCATCGTGGCGCAGTGGGACAGCGTTTGACTGCAAATGCGATTGGTCATGGGTTCAATTCCCATTCGGTAAAATAATTATATTTTTTATATTTCTCAGCTTTTGTGATGAGAATAAGCGCGGCGTTAAATTCCACCACTAGGTTTTCTCTAACCTTCCTTGTTGTGCGAGAAAAAAAGTGTAATACGGTACGGGTTCAAATATTACACAAATAAATATTCTAGCTTATAATATAGATATTTAGAAATAAAAACAGCTTTTAACTGAATGAAATGAAAAGTGAACGACTGAATGTTTTGATCGTTTATGTTATTGATGTCAATATATATTTTATTATATATATATATAAAAGAATGTGTTAATTATAGTATATTGCTTTGCTGTAATTTTCTATTACCTTTTGTGGTTCAGGAATATCATAAAATACAAAAATACATACATAAGTATACAATTAACCGATAAACAAAGTTCCACTTAGGAAATTGAAAAACGTATATTTAGAAAACGTATAAAAAATTTAACGCAGCAGGATTTGAACATTTTAGTGGGTCTGGACTTTTTATTATATATCCCTTAGGCCCTGATGTTTAGGAAACCTGCAATAATTGTATAAAAAAATGAAACGTTCGAATTCATTAAATACACACAATTCTGATAAAGTGTACTTGACTAAAAAATCCCCCCCGCAAAAAATGGCAGTTTTGTATCGAAAAAGATGGCAATGGCTACTCCCCTCTGTGTTGCTTTATGGGTTAATATATTGAATATATTGAAATATCAATTTTCTCGTACTATTTATTTTCTTATCAATTGTAATGTTTTATGGTGCCACGACCGCCACAGTTGTGAATAAGTGTTTTTTTATTACTCATATCCCATTCTCAATAGCTTATTGTTCTATTGTTTATAAGAGAAATAGACCGCACGTGTCTGAGTTTAATCAATTTTTGATTAGGTCATATTTTAAGAAATAATTGGGCAGAAAGCAGAGACATTCGAGTACACTTTATACTAACTACAGTTTGGGACTGTATGTAACTGTAAGTTAGTTCAATCTACAATCTAGGAAATAAATTTAATGCTTTTTTTCATTTTCCATTTCCCACCACAACTTGAAATTAAAAAAAAAAGAGCAGCATGTCCAAATGCTGTGTTCAAACACTATGCTTTTGCCTATCCTGCTACTTATAGCAGGATAGGCAAAAACATAGTTCTCTCTATCTTAGTCTATCTGTCTTAACAGATGTGCAGCTAATTGGGAGAAACTATTATTTAGTTCCGTGTTGTACTTATTGTTAATTTATATGTTGAATTGTACAATACTTTGAAAATAAGTGTAAGTTCAGGCTTTTTCCCTCATTGCAGGGTAGGCAGAGAGATATTAGTGTCGAGACACTCCGTTATCCATTTTCCGCAAATCGAGTCAATGCCTGTTCAGTGGCAGAATCTAATACCGCGTACAATAGCGGAGTAATGAAAATATTTTAAATATAATATTTTCCCCGTGTGCGAGAATTGAACCCACAACTAATTGCATTACAGTTACACAATGTCCCACTGCGACATTATGGTCTATGTAATATATAAGTAAAGTAAAATTGCAGCTTACAGAGCTCAACGAAGTATAAATAAATTGCAAATGCAATGCAATATTCGAGTGTAAGAAGTTTATTCAAATTATATTTTTTTAATGAAAGCCTATTTGATCGTTACTATTCCATTTATTATCTGTTTATAGAGTAACTGACAACTATATCCATCTCATTCTCTGGTAGTGAACAATAAATGGGCTGAGATGTTTTTTATCTCCTTCCCACTTATTCGCGGTGACTATTAGAGGCACCGCAAAGTATTCCTTTCAATTACCGACAGATCGTTAGCTGATGCGACCTTATTACTAAGTTTCAAATGTTTAAACTTAAAATGTTTGGAATGAATTATATATAAATTTCTGAATATTATATATGAAGTTTTAAAAAAAAATATATTAAGGCCATTGCGATACACACTATAATGTGTGTTAGTCAGTTTGATTCCCATCAGAAGTATCGCATCTATATAAAATATTTTCATTTTTCCGGTCCAGTTTAGCTAAGTACTACATCAAGCTGATTTGTAACGTAAAAATGCATTGTCTTGCTTTGTAAAATAAACAGTGTATATTTTTTTCGTGTTAAACTTGAACCCGCCACTACAGTATGCTTAAAATTTTACCTATAATGTTTACATCAAATAATAATAATAACAACTTAATATATAAAAAAAAAATATTCCATACCATATGTATTGTATTGTATGGAACATTTTAATATTCCATACAATACAATACATATTGAAATCAAAAGAATTTTCAATGTAAAATTTTCAAGTTTCTGTTTTACTCACCTTAAGTGGGATGATCTTAATGAAAAATTTTCTTAAGATAATACCTTAAAAGCCATTTTGAAAATTATTTAAAGCTATGATAATACTTATGGCCTTAAGTTAGAGTGCCTTATTATATTTTTCCTAAAAGAATACGACCGAATCATAAGTCATATTAAAAATAAACTTCAAAGGTTGCATTGGTAGCACATTTGACTGTTAAGACAAGCGGTAATGCACATTTGAAAGGGGCTTTTTACGCCTTTCGATTTACAAGTTCCAAGAACATGTCCGAGCTTCACTTCTTGTAACGCGCACAGAGAAATAATTGGAATGGTAGCGTTTCTTCTTTACAGGTGTTTCGTCGGCATGGTTAGGCACCGTGCGGCGTTAAGTTCCGCCATCTGGAAATAGTTCTTTATTTACCAATATACAATTTTGATTCAACGACATATTCAAGCCACCAAAGTAATTCTATTTTATTATTATTTAATAATATATTAGAATCTTGCAGCGAACATATGTGTAAATCAAAATGTTTCGACGTTTCTAAGATACCTATATCCCACTTACGTTCTGAAAATATAACTCTTATAGTTAGTTACAGGGGAAAAAGCTTATTTGGGACAAAACTGTTATAGTTTTGTCCGAAATAAGATTTTTCTACAATAATTTATTTGATTTGAGTTGTGAAAACCACAGTACAGACTAAATAAAAATATTTGATGTTTGTTAATAACTAGCGACCCGTTCGCGACTTCGCCGTATTTCTATTTTTTGCCCACTCGCTTACTCTGATTGAAATGAAATAAACACTAAATGTTCAGGAAAGTTTACCACAATATAGTATTTAAATAGATTACGCCGTTTCTCGGATTAGCGTGCACAAAAAAACAGACAAACAGAAAAGCAAAATTTAAATAATTATTTTGGGTTATATTACGTTAATAAATGACCCCAATAATATTTTTTCTCATATATCTTCCATGCACAGACATCGATTTTATACATTTTTATTACATTACATTACATTTATATTATATGTATAGATAAAAGTCGATGGAGATCGCGCTTACGCAAGCGTTGTTTAGGACGCCCTGCAGCACGATGGCCAGACGGTTTGAAGAAGGTGGTTGGCAATCTATAAGGGGGAACTACGGTCAGTCAATGGCTTCAAAAAATATATATAGTAGAAACTCAAATTTGTTCTCAATGTCTGAAATTTGGACAGAAAGTGGAGGACGGAGTGTCTTGACTGGGTAGGCAGACAAAACGCATTGCTGCTGTATTAATACCGAATAGGTTTTGGGAACCAAGACTTACTTTTTCACATATATGTAAAATAAATTAATTTATTAGGTTAGGCTATAGTGGCGCAATGTGAATGTGTTTATACACAATGTTTGTGGATTCGATTCGATTCCAATTCAGGGGAATTATAGTATTTAAATTAATTTCATTTCTCCGTTTTGGTTACAAGACAAAACGCAAACCAGTAATATTTTGAACATATTTTTTTTGTTTTATATCTTACCAGAGTATGCCAAGAATGCACGAACGTAAATAGTACTCTATCTACTTTAAAATAATATTTGATATAACCGCTGAGTTTGACACTGACAAATTTTACATAATCAAACGCCACGTTACACTTATAATGCAAAATGAGATTTGTCTCTACTAAAATTTGAACCTATAATCGTCATGGCCGTTTCACAAATTTCAACTGTGTCATGGCGGATTAATTTGCGTATATGCATTAATTGAATAGAGCTAACTATTGCAAGACGTGCAGTGTATTTGATAGTAACAGTAGCAGCGTAGAATTATTGTTTGCTCACACCTTTAATCACATTATTTAAGATACAGAATATACAGGGAATTTGATATACCACATTTGCATTCTACACCAAGCTTGCCCACTAACTTGGAGACTGTGTATTGACTCACCGTCTATAAATGACTTTATTATATTGTAATAAATATTTGATAGGGTGTTATTTCCATAAACTAGCAAGCAAAAACAGCATTTTTAACGTGAGTTCTATAATAAAAGTAGCCTTAGTTACTCCTTATTATATCAACTTTCTGCCAGTGAAAGCCCTATCAAAATCGGTTCAGCTGTCCTAGAGATTAGCTGGAACAAACAAATAGAGAAACAATGTTATTTTTTTATATGTACCGTGTATACCGTGTACATGTATTTAGTTAAAAACGGTTATTTTTTATATTAAAAACAGACTCTTATCGTATTTGTATAGATAAGGCTTACAAGAAAAAGTAATGTTAGTATTTATATGAAAAATAAAATAATCTAATCTCAATCTTAGTATTCTTGGCGCAGTGGGGACAGCGTTTGGCTCTAATCGTGATTGTTTGTTTATACGATTCCTTCTTGTAGAACTGAAAATATTAAAATTACTTTTATTTCTTCGCTTTGGTAGTGACAAGATAAATCGTGGCGTTGGGTTCTGCCATTCAACGCAGAATGTCTGGAATTCAGTCGGGGTGTTGAGAACGACATCTTTGCACTAATTTCTCTCTGACGTCGCTGGTAAGCGGGAAAAAGCGTGAAGACGCTTTAAGTAAAACCACAGGCAAAAGCTTGTAACAAATTAATTTAACGAAAAGTAAGTAACAATAAAAGTGTATTGTTATGAATTTTCTTTGTTGATTTTATTTATTGCTTTCGTTTACTCCAATAGGAATTTTATTACATTTTGATGTAGAGCTTTCGAAAATTGTATTTAGTAGAAAATATTTATTGGAAATGTGTGATTATATCTGTTCTACAAATTTCATCTAGTTTGTATAAAACCATATTATAACTTTATTAAAATCTTGTAGTCGTAGCCTCTAGTAAATTGAAACTATATTATACTTGGCCATAACATTTAAACGTAACTCCATCGTGGCGCAATGCGACTACTGTATTCACACTTAAGTCACTCAAGGACGCACTAATAGTAATGTATACAATCTTAAAGTACTCAAGGACGCACCAGTAGTAGTGTATACACACTCAGTATAGCAAAGGACATACTAGTGCATTCGTACTTATAGCATTAGTACTATTGCACACACACTCAGAATGCTAAAGGACGCCTTATTATTAGTGCACACGCACTCAAGACCACTCAAGGACCTGCCGGTACTATTGTTAACATATTAAGAATACTAAAAAACGCATTAAGTGGTAAGTATGCACTGACTGTAGTCAAGGCAGAAATTTCGGAAGCACTCGCTTCTCCATATGCTAGTGGCTCAACTGTCGTTTTAGAATTTGATTTAAAAAATATATATATTTTAAGATTTCCTCTTCGCACTGAACGCATACTTTTATTAGATATAGTAAATTCGATATTGGGCAATGAAGAGTAGTGTTCTAATAGAGAAAGATTTATTTAAATCCGTTGAGTAGTTTTTGTTTTTGTTATTGCATTAATATTAAGAGTGTAATAAAATCACTATAATTGTATCATACTGTTAAATATAAAATAAGCCTTTGTGCTTGTAAATATTATAGTGTAATAATTTTTTTGAATTTGAATTTTTCGAAACTAGTATCCCCAAGTACCACATTGCGACACGAGAGAATTTAAGAGTGTTGTCATGGGAATATTTCTATTTTGAGATATCTTCTAAGATATTTGATAAAACTATACACAATTATGGAATATTCTTATATTTAATATCTATATTAAATTTCCTTTCTAAAAAATATATATATGTAGATATAGATTTTAATACTATATGGATTTAATAAGCTTCTAATAAGTAAAATCAGTCATCCTTTGGAGATTGGCATTGCTATCGGGATTTTTTTTATAGATATTGATGTATTCTTTAACATTGAACATTGTTTTATTCTATTATATAAATATTAATATTATTATTGATTAAAGACATTTTAAGACAAAATAAAGTACAATAAATTAAGATACAGTATCTGTTACGGAATATACCTCTCGATTATATAGAATTTATTCTAACTCAATTTAATTTCCACAATTCGCTTCACATATTCACAGCTAGATTCAATAAAACGAAGGACGTGACATGTGTCAAGGTTCGTTAGGCTCTATGCATACTGAAAACTACAATAATACAATAGCAAATAATAGCTAATTGTTAGCTATAGTTATATATGTTATAGCTTAATGTATATTTGCAACTTCACTTGAGTCAGGGAGAACCTAATGTAAAGTCCAGTCCACTTTCCACCAGAAATCGAGTGATTGCGTGTTGAGTGTTCAATGCCACATTTTATCACGCCAGGGTTGGAGAATGAAAACAATGGATATATATTAGGGATCGAACCCACATCATTGCACCACGATGGCCTCAACGACACAGTGTATCAGCTACTTGTACTTGAAGTAGCTGAAGGGAATATTATAATATGTATTTTTGTGCTTTTATTTATATTACAATTAGACATTACTTCACTTTGATGCAATTTAGAAGAAATTCGTAATAGTAGGGGACCGGGGATTTAGCGCGTTACTCAAGCGCGTCACAAAATTATATGCAAAGAAACAATGGACCCTGTAATATATTCCTACATATGTGTACCCTTTATATTTCCGCTGAGGGCGGCCTGTTAGATTAGCAAAAAATGTAGAGCAGAGTATATTTCAATAATCTGATAATATAATTGAGCCATAAGAAAATGAGTGAATGACAAATTATTTTTATTCTGATGAAAATCCTGTAAGGATTACAGAAAACTATAACCTAACGATTTCCTTGGGGCGATGTAGCCAAAACTACTATAATTATGCTAGCCAACATGGAAAATATTAAAGCGTCGGTAAAAATCTGGATTGATGTGAATACAACCCAGCTTTTTACAGACGAGGCAAACCATTAAGCATTTTGATGGAATCTGCAACTTTTCAAGAAGCTTTTGCAAATTTGGGATCCTAGGATTATGGTATTGAAGAATTATTTATTACCATTGAATCTGTTGTCTGCAAGTTGTACGATTTAAAAAAAAATAGCTGATGTCAACCATTCTAGGATAGCTATAATCAATAAAACATATAAAGTATCAGACACGTCTCAGTCCTTTACATTAAATGTGCATTTATTGCGAGCTAAATACATCGCATGTTAGAGGAGAAATGCATCGTATCGTTACTGGAATGCTACCAACTAACTGTGGATGGTAAAATGTGGACGCAAAATTAGCGCCGACTTGATGCGTTGGTAACCAACTTCCAGAATCATACGGAGATATCATGACCTAAGAAAATAAAAGATAATTTCTATAAAGTCAGGTAGTTTTTTATATAATAATATAATATAATATTAAATAAATAAAAGGTTGTATAGTTTATAACCATTCCTGCTTACAGAAACACGAGATAACGAAGAAATTGACCAAGTGGAAATCAGCTTTGAAGACGAATCCAATGAGGATTAAAATTAAAGTACTTATTTTTTATATTTTTTATCTATTTTTGTATCAATAAAATTTCAATGTAATATTTTCATTTGACATTTTAAAAAATTGGGCATGAATTTTGGTGGCATCCAAATCATCAGTAATTTCAATAGGGCACATTTTTGAATTCATATAACGTTCCCTCAAAATATCTGCCACGCTCGAATAAGCTTCTTTTTTTCTCATTCTACTGCTTTCTACGGCCACCCTTTCCTAATAACTTATCAGATTATTAACTCGGTTATCAGAAAAACAAAGCGCGTATACATGAATGCAGGCGCGCTCGAGTATTTCCATGTGTCTGATTCTTTTTATATTTTTGAGAATTTGTACACTAAAATGGCAAACTTAACATAAAGTGTTTTCAGTTTTAGGACCTTATTTTTACAATCCAATAGGTCCCCAATTTAATAATGCAAATTTCGCATTTCAGGCTAAATAGATAGTATTCTTCATAAAATTATTATACATATCTATTTATAAGTAAAAAAATACAAATAATAGAGACCATCGTGGCGCATTTTGAAAGGCTCTGACTGTATACATAAGCCTCTTATTATCTTACCCTAAGCGTCATCATTGCGTTTATATAGACGTTTTGCTCAAGTGTCTTCTTTATTGTCCAACACTTTGAACCATAGAATAGCGCAGGAGGCACCGCTGTATATTTTGTAGGAATTTTATAGGAATACGTTATTTCAACCACACCGTATTTATTCTATAGACATTATATTCATCAGCTGTAATAAGTGTTATCTCAATACAGACAGATTCTACTACAACGTTACATACAAAATAGCATTCAGATATTCCGTTTTGCTTTTGGAACAAAATCAAAGCAAACTCTTCATATAGCCATTGTCCATGTATTAAGATTTTTGCATTTCCTGCAAATTACTTGCGGTTTCAGCACCTAGGACATTTTCATCTGCATATATCATGATCCAAGGCAGCGAAGCAGGTATGTCCCTTGTAAGGTAATCCATCACGATGTTGAATAATAGTAAGCTAAGAGCAGATCCTTGTTGGACGCCTACTTTGACCTCAAATGCTCTACCAACGCCGGCTAACCTTCGCACCCTCGTTTTGGCTTTATAGTATGTTTCACTAGCTAGCACTAGCTCTATTTAGTACTCTGGTACATTTAAAACACGAATGGCTTGCTATAAAACCAGCTTATATATTGCCATACATATGCTGGCTTATGTGGAACTCATTTAAAACCTTTTTTTAGGTCGATAAATGTGAAATGTACGTCTTTATTGTTCATTTAATGTTTTTCCATTAAGTTCCTATTTGCTTGGATGGTATCCGTTATTGATCTGGATGGTGTGAAACCAAACTGATTTGGAGATATTTCTCGCTCCCACATTTTAAGTGTATGTGACGTCAATTTATTGTCTTTCCACTCGAGGGAATAATAATAATTAATTTATTTTCATTTCTACGCTCTCATTACAAGACAAGACGTTGAGTTCAGCCACTCATCACGCAATGTCTCATTGAAGTAAAAAATGGAGAACGGAGTTTTGACACTAGTTTCTCTCTGTCTTTTTTTTCCCACACTTTTTTTCATGGCAGGGTTGCTATGAAAAAAAGTGTGGAGCTGAATAAAAAAATAATAAGCTAAATTAATAAAAAAAGTGGAAACATGTTGTATCGTTAATAAGAAAGTGTTTTTATTTTAGACACTTTAATTAAATATATAGGAGATATAATAATTCCATGATGAAATGATTAACATACAAAAAAATCTTATATAGGATACCAGACAATCAAAACTATTAAAACTTTAGATAAAATTTTCCCGTAGACGAATACCTCTACGAAGAGTGTAGAGTTCAGTTTGGTAAAGCAGTTGAATATACGGTATTATATACATACTTTTAATTAAGATTAAGCGTGAGTTTGAGTAAAAAATATTTAAATGGATTAATATTTTACCATCTTATATATTAGTGGCTCATTTGTTTTTGTATTTATTAGCTTCACCTACATCTATTTTTTAATTCATGTTAAAGAATCATGTAACTGTATTTTGACCTACTTGTTATCGTCCAATTTGCTTCAAAATTGAAAACTGTATAATTATTAAAAAAAGACTACCATAAAACTATGGCATGAAAACATTGTTGGTATGAGTTCTATGAAAATAGTTGAATGTCGTCACGCGCGACGTTCATTCATTCGCCGCGTAGGTGTTGGAGATATGCCGTTATTAGAATACTGGCTTCATCCTTCGATTTTGCCTTGACATTTTACTTATGTGTTTATTAATTTATATTTATTTCTAGGAAATATTTTTGCTTTCATATGCTCCACGCTATTCCCGCATAGCAGAATAGTCAGCGAGAACCTAGTGTCACGACACTCCGTTCGTCACCTTTCGCCCGAACTCAAAACATTGTGTGTTGAGGGCGGAACTCAACTCCGCTCTTCGTCTTAGTTAGCAGAAATGAAGGTATTTTAAATATATATAATATTTTTTTTTTATGATGGAAGTTATATTGTATTTACTTGTATTGATATTTTTTCTATTCAAATTTAAAGCAGTACGCGACGTAATTGTAATATTTGTGATGGTAGATTATTATTACTAATCTATAAGCTTCGCTTCATCTTACTACTCAGATTTTGCGGCTATAAATTATTAAAATAGCTGGAAATGTCAGGAATAACGGAAGAAGTAATGAGTATTTCGTTTCTTCATAAGCTTTTGCTGTTTCATTAAATAAGATTTTAGATTACTACGACTTTAAAAATATTTATAACAAATATTTTCTAATTAAAATAGATGGAGAAGTAATAAAACATGATCATAAAAATCTCCCATAATTATTTTGAAATATAATTAATTTCACAATAGGTGAACAAGTTTTGAATACTTCAAGAGACTTTCACAAAAGAAAGTTCAACAACAACCCTATTAAAGCTTTAAAAATTTGTCTCGCAAATTATTATGATCTTTTGAAAGATTTACTAATTTATATTCACTTATAATTGACCTTCATGAATCCTTTGCAATTGAGCGAATATCTGCTTAAGGCTTAAGGCTTCATCCCTAGCGGGGTAGTCATATAGAATAAATCGCCAAAGGTTACGGTCCACTGTAATCAACCTCGTCATACCCTACCTTCGGGGGTCTTCATGCTTTTTACGTCCCTCCAGTATCATAGAGGTACTCAGAGAGAATCTTGTGTATAGACACTCCGTTATCCCCTTTCTGACTGAATTCAAAACATTACGGGTTGAGTGGTGGAACTCAACGCCACTCTTTGTCTTGTCACCAGGGCAGAGAAATTAATACAATAGTCATTCTCTCGAGTGGGAATCGAACCCGCAATCGCATTTGCCGTCACAGTCAGTCGCTGATCCACTGCACCAAGTTTAATATTATAAATATAAATAACATAAATAAAAAGCTTTAGCAAAAGACATTCGTAAATTTTGTTCATATGATTTTCGTTACTAGGTCCAGCTTAGCGACGATGAACTAACTAATAGATAGTTAATTATTTAATATTTTTTATTCACACTTTTTCCCGTACAGCTTGGTAGTAAAAGATAATCTAGTGTCAAAACAGTATCTGTTCTCCACTTTCCGCCCGATATCTAGACATTGTATGCTGTGCAAATTATAAATTTACAAATATAAATAATACGTATATTAATAAAATACGTATATTAATGAATACTATAATAAATGACGAATTAAGTATATAATTAATAGATAAAACCAATTCCAATAATTAAACTATCCCTATTCGGTTTCTGTTCGTAAAATATGGTAACGACTCTATGACTTTCATACGAAACTCTATTATAGCATCAAACGGAGCATAATTTAATTAAGGTCCAATGGTTACTGAAAAGCTCTCATAGCTCGAATAAAAGGTCAATGCAAATTCGACTCTACCATAGTCATTACTTAATGGAAAACCACTAACTACTGGGGTCTCTTCAATGAAAATTTAACAGTCGTAAATAGTATTTAAATTTCTTGTAAAATTTCAAATGTGGAATTACGTTTTGTATTAAATTAGTGCTTGAGCTAAGAGATTTTTATAAGAACTGATATATAACGAGCAATAAATCATCTCCTGGATCTATGCACCTTGTGGTCTCATGGTTGTCACTAATTTCCCTCATAGCAAAGTAGTCAGAGAGAACCTAGTGTGAAGACACTCTGTTACCCACTTTATGCCCGAATTCGAGACATTGCGTGTTGATTGGCGGACTAGTCGCGAACACTTGAAGGAAATGAAAATAACTAAAATAGTGTATTACAGTTATTTTCATTCCTCCGAATGGGGATCTAACTACGCCGCGATAACCATAATATAATAAGTATATAGAAAACTAATAAAAGGAAGTTTATTTTAAAAAGCTAACTAAAGCTATCACAAATTGACTAACCCTCTCACATGAAGACAATAAAAGCTCTACGTGCCACTAGAGTCTGTTAGAGTCTATGAATCAGCTTTAAAATACATTGTTCTTTCAACCACAATAAAGAGCTAATAGGATCCACGCCTTTATAGAGTTAGACAGTTCTTGTATTTCAAACTCGTTACAACTTGTATATTTTATATGAAAAAAGAGAAATATAACTTATATCACTACCCTAGTGCTGTTTTTTTTTGGATGCGTATTGGATGAAAAAGAGAGCAGTGAGATAGACTACTACAATTTATTTATATGTAAAATATTCGACACACTTGAAAATATTAGATTTTATATAAATGACAAATGTCCTCCTCTTGATTGATGGCCATCGTAGCGCTGTGAGACACCGTCTGACTGTAAGCCCTATTGCTTAATGAGTTCGTGTATTTATGTGAATTATTTTAATTACTCGCTTTAGTTAGTAAAGCCACGAGTTCCGCCACTCTCTACACAATATCTTGATTATGCGGAAAAAAAACACGAAGTTGAAAATTAATTCAATCCACAGACATATTAATATCCTTTAAAATACTATAGTTATTGTAATGCATCATTATCACCTAGGCGGTCTGATAAGAACAATTTTCTTTTTTTAGTTTTTATTTTATCAAGGCACATGCACCTTCGGTTCGTATATATATTTTTTATTTTTTAATCAAAATGACTTAAGACTAATATTTAAATGAAACTGTTTTTTAACCGGGTTAATCGCGTATATTATTAGTATTTGAAAATACATTTTAGAAACCTAACGTTACGAACACATTACAGTAGTCCGAGGTCACAGGTAGACCCAGTCTACCTGTCCTGTGTGCGAATAATCCAGTTAAAAATAGTTTTATATAAAAATGTGTAAAAATCGCGAAAACCAAGTATCTTATTACTTAAAACTCGATTAATGTAACTACATAAACAGTTTGCAAGTATACCGATAAGTACAACTCATGTCGATCACTAACACTTTACTAATTTCTCTATATACAGGTGATTATAACAAGATTCACATTTACAAGTATCCTCCAATTTCACAAGAGCCAACTGAACCACAACGGCTTAAAATAATTTCTTTAATATATATTATATTAAAATAATATGATATTTAATGCTGCAGGTACGCATATATTACTTTTAGTCTTATTGTGATTTACGGCTAGGAGAAGGCGGCGGCCTTGTTCCGTCCGTAAGTAGACTATCGAAGCGGAGGCGTCCTAAGTTTTATCGATAACGGAAATTTTAGTTTCGTGATTCTTTTATATATGTTATACTCGTATACTAACGTAACTACGAATGTAATATTGTGAAATTATAAAATCTAAGCTTACTTGTTTCTGTACAATATGTCCACAGTACGATTGTATTGAAATATTTGTAATTATTTGTACCGCTTCTATAAATTCACTATAATATAATAATAAAAAAAAAACCGTAATATGTGTATAAGGAGCGGCTATAATCTTATTTCTAGGTATTGGGAAGCGATTCATGTCGGTTAAGAATCGACAAACACATACACACACACACAGAGAAACGTATGCACACACAACAATATATGTTCTAAGTAATTCTTGAAGTCACTGAATCACAATGATTCTTAAGAGGGTTTAGTTGAAAATAACATATATTATATTTCGATTCACGTTAAGTCCTCCTGGTTAGTCCAGTATCAAGACACTAGGAGTAATTGTGTGTTAGTGGCAAAGCTCAACGCCGCTCTTTGTCTTACCTGAACGGAGATTTGAAATATATGATTTTTGCAATCATATGATATCGTACTGGACCTCTAAATACACATATTAAATATATTATAATGATTGCACTACGACTAAGTTAAAGTGTATTAGTACACACAAAATGCTGAATATTTAGGTCAATGACCACGTCATTTATAATACTAAATCCAAATTAATCGCCCAGTCCGCTACATTACGAAAACAATATGCTGATGTACATATTAATCATTATAATTAAATTAATACATCGCCTATATAAATTTGATAATTTGATCCACGCTGCGTTTATACATTTGGAATCCATACTAGCTGTTGACTTTGGTTTTGCCTTCATTTTTACATAATATATAATATACCCAAACCGCCCAAAGTATCTTTATTTAATATAAATAACAAATTTTTCGTTTATTTACTAGTATAATATTAGTTCAGCTCAGTTTAGTTATATCGCTCAGAACATGCCTTCATTCTTCTTTCATCTTCTTCGTCGCTACACTCTTGATAAAGTGGTCGTGGTCGCCAGTTGGTTGGTGGTGCGCCTCACGATCCAACAACATTCCTCACTAATACATTCGTAAAGAGGGACATTAGTAGAAGTCCACACCTGATTTTTGGTCCTTTGCATTGCAGCTCTGCCGCGTGGCCTGTTGCCTGCTACTTTTCCCTGAATCACATGGCATTCCATGGTATTCCATGATTGCCTCGGCGAGAAAAGAAAATGTCAGTTAAGCCATTGCCAAAGCATTGTCTGTACTGCACTGTCACATTGTATGAGGAACATACGAAGGAAATTGATCTAATTAGAAGAGTTACTTACTTATACAATAATTAATAAGATTCATGCTGAAAAAAGAGATCCAGAAACAATTACAAAAAAATTACAAACAAACACCAGAGTAGTTTATTATATTTCTGTACACAATTGCACATTTCCTTTGTCAGTTTTGACAATTTAGAGGCTACATACTGAGTAGTGGCATCCAATGTCTTGATTAAGAAGACCGAGATCGCATTTAGTACCGTCAAAAATGCAAGTGCATTCAATCTATTTGGCGGTAATATAATATTATATTTATGTATGTATGTTCCCTAATAATATGTCTAGTTTATACATTATATTAATATTTTAAATATAAACATTGCCGTGGCGCAGCAAGACAGTTTCTGACTGTAAACGAGTTGTAGGTTCGATTTCCACTCGGTGAAAGAGCATCGGCAAACAAAAGTGCCTATTGCAATGATGTAATTTTGATACTTAGATATTTTATTAGGATAATTCTGTTTATTTTCAGTAATAATGGTCTAGATCAAGAATAAGCAGTGTTTAACAGACTAAAACTAATTATAATTTTGAATTCTAAAGTTTGCTGAAGTACCAGCATGTATCATTCGTTGTTGTTGTCGATGCTGCTGTTTCGAACTACAATTTAAGTGACAATATCGAATTATTTTAGAACAGTGAAGTCAATATACAGTACATAATAGGCGGATATTGAGTAACAAGTGTTAATATTTTGTTTAAAGAGCAAAAGCTTTTAAAAAATTATAGCATACAATATATATCTGAGTTGAAACTAAAAAAAATAGGACAATTTACGACAATCACTATTCTTACATGAATATTGAAACCTTATAAGTCCCATAAAAAAATATAATTTGGAAGTACTATTGTAAGTTTTCCAAAAATAAATTAGTTTACAGGACGAACTACAATGAACGTATTAAAACAAGATTTTTATATAAAAACTACAAATATAAACCTTTCATTATGCTTTACAAGTAGTATAGCTTAGTGTTAGAAAGTTACATATGGCATTGATATTTTAAAGTAAATGTCAAAATATATAATACATGACCTTATGAGACAATATTTTGAATGTCAAATTAAAGGTTACAAATTTTCAGGCGCCACTGCAGTTAGTAGTTAGTAGGAGTTAGTTGTGGGTTTCATTCCCACTCGGAGGAATGATTATATTTAAAATATTTTCTTTTCTCCTCTCTAGTACCATAGACAAAGCGCGATGTCGAGTTCCTACACTCAACACGTAATGTTTTGAATTCGAAAATGAAATCTGAGATTGCAGAATTTTCAAATAACTAAGTTCCCTTCTAAGGAATATTATAGCCTAAGTATAAAGATTGAAAATTGAATTTGAACTTGAACCTTCGATTGTCAATACACTTGACAGCAATTGATAGTACTTCTATAGCTTTCTTATACAATTATAATTTACTCACCTTCAATTTGCTAATTCTTGGTTCTAAAAACTCCGTAAAAATGGTTGTATAAACAGTAGTTTCACGCTTTTCAATCAAAATTGTAGTCAGAGAGAAATCTAGTGTCATGACAATCAGTTCTCCACTTTCCGCCAGAAATCAAAACATTGTACGTTGGTTGGCGAAACCCAACGCCCTAATGTCTAATCAGAGTGATAAAATTAAAATCATTTATATATAACTATTCCCACGTGTGGGAATCGAACCCACAATCAATTAGATCTGTTTACAGTCAAACGTTGTTTCAGTACGCCACAACGAGATGGATGATAAAAAATCTTATCGCTATATGTGACTCGAAGTCAACTTATAAAATGAGTTTCCATCTTGCACGAAATCTTTAACACGTTTTTTAACATTTTTTAAAATGTTATTCGCACACTTAGCAAATTGAAAAGACATATTTAGAAAACGTATAAAAATTTGAACACTTTTGGGGATTTGAACCCGTGCCTCTTAAAAACCGTTCACCTAACCTAACCTTAAACGAGTTCAAATACCGCTGCGTTCCATTTTTTATACGTTTTCTAAATATATCTTTAACACAGTTAAACATGTACAAAAGTAACGTAATTTGAGACTGGAAACATTCAAAACACTTAAAGAGGGTTGTTTGTTCGTAGCACTTGCTATGTAATGAGTTTTGTAGTCGTCCCAATGCAATATACAATGGGCGAAGGAACAAAATGTTTCATAAAAATCTCATCCTTACATCTTAAATCTTAAGAGCTTGTATAGCTTGAAAATAAAAAGTTAATTACTTAGTATTCGCTTTAAATAAACCAAACGGTAAGAAAAATTTAAATTATGCACATTTTGAAGAAGACTGTTTCAATTTAGTGTATTTTAAAGTTGCTTGCAAAGTTGATTTTATTTTTACAACGCCAGTGTATACATGCGTCTACACAATACTTATTTTCGTCAAATAGATATTTCCAATCTTTTCTAACTGCAAATGCATCTGTTTTAGGTTCAATCAACTCTTTAAAGCGTGGCATTGGAATCTTGCCTAAATGGCAATATTTTAATGTTTTTAGTTGTTTAGTGTTTTTTTTATTTCTCTCTCCGTATTCTCCCATTTGCGCAAGATGCGTCCATTATATATACTTATTTATACATGTTTGTTATTGTTATTTGTCTATCGTACGATGACTTTCCCCGTGGAATACGCGTAGAATTGTAGATGAAACCAAACATTTTATCATTTTACTAAAGGCTTAGATTATAAAAAAAAGTTGTAAGCAAAAAAAAAACATTTTTAAAACACGTATAAAAATTTGAAACCGTCCAAGCGCTCTGACTGCCATACCATGCGTTTTACATCCGGCTTCGTCAAAATTCTTATACGCTTAATTCATATACGCTACTCATGAAATATTGAAAAAAAATTTAAAATGTTTGTCACACAGTTATGATATGAAAAAAATTTAAAAAACGTAAAAATATTGATTCTAACCGCGCCTGGATATTCGCGTGGCTGCGTTTAGATTTTTCATCCAATGGAATTCTAAACACTTCTTTCACCCACAACAACCTATAGTCCGCTCTTGATTTATTTACCATACTGTGCTTTAATGATCATTATTTTTCGGGAATCGATCCCACAACCATCGCGTGTAAGTCCAACAGCTGCAAAATTCGAGTACAAAACTGTGTCAATAGAGTATATTCAAAGGCCCTCCCTTCAAGGCAACATACCTGTAGCTCTTCCGGTGTTACATAGGCTCGTGGGCGGCGGTGATCACCTTACCATCAGGTGACCCGAACGCTCGTTTGCCTTGCCTATAGAAAAAAAATTCAGTACACAGTGCCCACAATGAATAAAGTACGTGAACTAAAATAGCCAAGCATTTTTGTTGTGAATAGACGCTCATTACGACGCCGCTGGGGTAACGGCAGTGGATAACACTCATGAATAGTGGCGACTAATGCAATTCTGTGACAAGAATGAAAATTTAAAAAAGTTTATTTTCCTTTTTTTTACTTTTGTGCCGTGTTATTTGCAATATTATAATTGTATTGTGTTTAATCGTTAATTGTTACTTTGTTAATGTTCTTGTACATATATAAACCTATATAATAATAAATTATACTATTATACGTAATATATTCCACATTTAATTTTAACGAAGTGGAAATATCTTAAATATTATAGTCTTTTTGTCATTTCTTAAATTAACCTTTTTAATTTTATTTAACATTTAATCATTTTAAATATCATATTTATCTGTTACCGTAGGAATTTTGAGAAATTCGCTTTTATCGTTCAGCAGTTGTATGTGTGTATGTTAGACACTCAGTTACAGAGTTTTATATACAAATTACAGATAGCAACTGCTCTAAAGCTTTACGTTATACTTATTAAGTTTAAGCTCTACGAGATTCTTACTAGAATTTAATTACTTTTCTATTTCCAGCCAGAAGGGGTGTTAAGGCATAAAATGGAAACGCTTTACATTATAAAAGTTTTATTTATTTATATTTTTTGAATTGAAAGGCAAAAAAAATTGTGATGAATTACTCTGTTTTTAATTAGATATGTACCTTAGGCATTATAGAGGTATATTAACTTCGATTGCGTTAACTATAAAATTCATAAAAATATGCTTTAGTATTTATCTAAATCTAAAATTATTTATATATTTTATAAGTAAAGTAAATTTCTCATTTCATGAAACCGGTCAACTGACCTCGTAGTTTTGCTTAAAAAAATATGTCCTAGAAAATATTCAGTGTGGCACAAACAAAAACTCGTGAACCAAATCAAAATTTTACACGCAAACAAAAAATGTAATTGTTGCTAAAATTCCAATCGGTGAATATTTGTCGCCAATGTCACGTTGTATGGAGAACACACGAAAGTTGATCGGTAAAGAAAGGCAAAAACACAATAGTAGATTGTATGTTTAAAAATAAATCCAGTAAAAACTTTTAACAAAAAAATATATTTACGACATGTATATTAAATGAGTTATAGTAATTTCCATGTAATTGTTTTATTTAAAATACCTACATAAAAAAATACACACACAATTAAAAAACATTCAGAATTAAGGGACGGAAAAGACATTATGAAAAAGGACAAAGGAATTAATTTAGGGAAGGTAAATAAAGATTTGTATATATTATATAATAAAAAAATTTGTAGACAAAACTAGAAGATGCAAAAGAAGTTATCATACAATAACAATGTTACACCAAAGCGTTATTTTAAAAAGTACCTTTTGATCAATAGAATGTTATCCAAAGATACGTCACTCTATTTATAGAGCTGTCAATTTGACAAGAGTAAATAACGTTCCCCAATCAAGGTGTGTTGCTGAAGGTCTGCCTCGGTTCTACATATGCACGTAAACATATAGTATCTGTGAAAACATAAAGTTAATATCAAAATAAGTTGTAATAAGAGTAATTATATTCTTCTTTTAAAATTCTTATTAAAATTTTGACGTAGTCAGATATATAAAGCATAGCGTAGTCGTCAGGGCATTTGGACGGTTTTCAAATGGCACGAGTTCGATTCAAATTTGAACACAGTGGGGTCACTGTGTTCAAATTTTCTGAAAAAGTTTTTAAAAGACACTTAACATGTAAAGGCAGAATATGTTATCGAAAGGATATAAATTAAATGAAAAGAATACATCCACCATCTTAGGTGTCCTTAGGTAGTGGCATATTGGATTTTGAATTATGTCACACAGCTAACCAGAATTGTTATCCAAATTAAACATATCTACAAAATTAATTGGTTAAGGATATTTACTTCAAAATTAAGTTGCAAGTTGTAGCAAGCACATTGTAAGTTAATAAAAAGCTTGTGAAATATGAGTTGCAGTTAATAGACAAACAAAGGGACATAATCATTTTCTTCTCTCAGAATTTTTCTTAATATAAACTTACTTCCAAACGGGAACTGAACCTAGAACCGCTGCATACAATAACATATATCACAGTTACACAACGAAATTATTAGTTACTCTTAATAAGACTTTAAACGAACGATAACAAGAATAATATAAAATATTTAAATACTATTCGATAGCTATTTCGAAATCAGAGCAACGTCATTCATAAAAAAGTCCTGCCTGTGAAATTTTCAATGCGCACTGAAAGCTTAAAGCTTTTAATTTTTACCAAGCCCCTTCCGTCCGTCCAACTGTCTGTCTAGTACAGGCCTGTGTGTTTTGAATCGTAATGGTTAAACCAATAGAGATAGAGCAAAATTGTGTACATTTTCTTTGAAACTTGCACTAAAACTGAAACAGTACTTTTCACAATACTAGTTGAAAATAATATCAAGTATCGCTTTTTGTTTTAAATATTTAAATCCATACTGTATAGTTATAGTAATAAAAAATGAAAATATTCTTTAATAAAATAAGCTTTTTATTACAATCACTTTCGAATCGTTAACTTACATAAAAATGACAGTATTTTCAGTCATACGGGAAACAACAAACAACTAATATTTTAAATTTGTTTTCTAATATACTTATTTCATTTAATGGCCATTGTAGCAGAAAAATAAAAAATAAAGCGTCCTACGTGCCCTTTACTGGCATTTTGTACTAAGTGGTTTGAGTATTGTAAGCTAAAATTATTTAATCATATTGGATATCAGAATCCACTCAATAACCAATAACTTTAACAATCAAGAATGACCTAAACAGTCATTTTACGTAGAGCATCCGAGTGCAACCCAGATAAACTGCCCTACGGACGGATGATATCGTGGGCCTCATCGGTAACTGGACCCGTTACTAAACCCACTGTATACATTTCCATCAAACTTAACCTAATCTAAACCATCGCTTATGTGAAACATGACAATGCAAAGTCATTATCTGAGTTTTATATTTATAATAAAACAATAAAAAAGTTGTGTCTGTATATCTGTATATTTATTATTTTTATGATAAAATAATTTAAAGTAATGAAAAATAGTAATAAAATGGATTTTAAATATTTATCTGTTTGCTTTTAACACTGGGCAGGACTTAGGGAATTATTGATTTCTAAGAATGGAACACCTGATGTAGAGTCATAATAGTCCAACTTAACGGTAATAAATAAGTAAATGTTGCATTAGTAAATGTTGTTATATATGGAAGGCAGCGTCCATTGACAAATAAAAAATATTGAAAATTCAGCTCACTGCGGCGTGTTTAGTTTCTCTCCAGTTATGATAGAGTTGAGTGTTGAAATTCAGCAATGTCTTGAACATGTCTTGAATTCAGGTGGAAGGAGAGAACGGTAAGTCCTTTTGTCAGCCAAGAGATAAACTTTACAAACAAATAGAAGTAATATGTCACAGACTCAACACAAACGGAGTTGCGGGCATCAACTACTAAATATTTATTTAAAACTGCAATCTAGTCAATAAATAAACAAAAAAAGTCCAATTTACTTCCAACTGAACCCTCTACAAGCACGAATGGGCATAAATATTGTTAGTACCCCATTCTCTGTAGTACGTGACACGCCCTCAAAACATAAGGGACTATCACCTCATAATACAAAGTACGATGCGTAAGTATTTAATGGGTTAAGGTATATTGCCAGGATTTCAACTTGAAAGTCTTTTATATTTTTGTAAGGCTTTACATAGTTCAGTTTTTTAATAATTATGTAGAGTAATATAATAAATATATAAAGCAATTGTGGCGCAGTGGGACAGCGTCTGATACTAAATTTATGATTGCGATTGGTTCTGGGTTCAATTTCCACTAGGGGAAATGATTATATTTAAAGTATTTTCGTTTCTTCGCTCTGGTATCTAAGATAAAACGCGGTGCCGAGACTGCTCGGTTTTGGGACGGAAGACAACCCTTTTAAGAGTAAAGCTGTAAAAAAAGTATACGTTTAAAAAGAAAACAACCGAATTTAGTTCTCGTATTGTTATATTGTTGCCAACTTAAAAGCTTTGTAAGCTTAATTTGCTTTCTTCTCATTAGGTTTCAACATTTCCATGTCAAAATATTATCTTAGTCATTCTTTATGATTGGCGTGAAATTTCACTCTAGAGCTTTTGGTAAGCTTACAGTCTTGTTTTCGTAGTTCTAATTACTTATTTCGTCGGATAAGCACACAAGGCGTAACTAGGTTAACTTTCCTAATTAAGGTACATAATTCTATAAATATTACAAATGCAGTTCCATTCCCATTCATTAAAGAAAGAAGATATCGTTCTACTTACAATATGCAAAATAAATGAAGTCAAAGTCAAATATTTTTATTCAAAATAAAAGATCACATAACTTACCACCGGTTCCCTAAAGCGAATGCCTCAGACCTGAGAATAACCGGCGCCAGAAACTGAGTGGGACTCAATTTTTTTTTTTTTTATAGTCAATTACTTATATATTGATTAGTGACAGCGACCTTTCATTCCCAAGTCGTGTTACTGTTTATAAAATCGTTAATTAGGTAAAAACATTTAACACTCAAACGTATCGTTACATTTTTAAAATTGTAATATAGAACATTCTCGGCCGTTTGCTGGCATCCTATTGTAAAAGTGTACACATTGTCCCATGATAGAATTACGTATTCGATGCTATCGAATTACTTGCGCGGTAAGTTTAGCCTATTTCTAGTATTAGTAGCATGTACATCACCGATTTTGGTAAATCCTCCTCATTGCATATTTTTCATAACATCACATTTCAAATATGTATTGAGACGCAACTACCAATAAATTTATTTCCTTAAATTTCTCCCTTAATTAATCTTTATAGCCTAAGTTGTAGATTGCACGAATAACTCGCTTCCTGCAAGACAAAAGATAGAATTAATAGCGGCTGCATTACCCCAAAGTATAATGCCATAGAACATAATACTATGAAAGTAGCTAAAGAAAACTTAACGTGGAAACTTTAGCTAAAAAGTAGCTTAAGTTTCCTCGTCAGTTACTAATCTAATGATTTAACCACGAAGTCTGCTGAGCTAAGTCTATTCGCCAATCCATTGATTTGAGGTCCACTGTACTTTGGAGATACCTAGAAATACCGTAGAATCACCAGGGTGTAGACCCTGGAGGCTTCACCATTCAAAAGTACATCGACTTTGACAATTTTCGTATTTTTTTGGTGTTCTTAAAATGAAACACTTATTTTATAGTGTTCTATTAATGATACCTGTAAATGTTTAACATTGTCAGATCAAAGACAACGCGTTTTTCTCAACCGATATACCGTTAGTCAAAATAAATAAATATATCAGATTTTTTAAATATTAGTAAGTATTTGAAAATATGAAGCTTTCTTTATGGCGCAATGGGATAGCGTATAGAGTAGATAGCGTAGATTGTAGCCGCCATGGTAGCGGGTTCAGTATCGACTGAAAAAATGGATGAAAAAAATGTAAATAGAACTATATAAAAGATAAATAATTGAAATATATATTTTTAGAAAACGTATCAAAATATTTCTTTCAATTTCCTAAGCGTGTGATTGACACTTTACAAAATGTAAAAAATAATTGAAATATGTATATTCGAGGTATTTTCAATTCCTCGCTCTGGCAAAATTAAGTGTGACGTTGATTTCCGCTATCTAACACACTATGCTTAACTACTAGTTTATTTCTACCTACCCTGCTAAAGGAAATTTCATCAATAGCACAATATATAATTATTTAACTCATATTATATTATGAAAAGAATTTCATATAAAACTGAAAATTTATATGACATTCTTATCATAATCTATGTTGTATAAATTTCGATACCAGAAAAGACTTAAGATAGCTAACATACATATATATATATATATATATATATATATATATATTTCAATTTATGTAATATGTAAACACCCAAAAGGATTTTTTTCAGTTTTTTAATTATTTACTTTATTTTAGTACGAAATAATACTCGTTCTTGTTACGGATATATTGACGATGCCACTCAGACGAGGAGGGGCTAAAGAAAAGGAGACTTCTTCCAAACTTCTGTCCTATGAATATTAAGTTAGTTTACTTAGAAAAGGATTAATTTTAGCCACTTGAATGCAAATTAAAATATAATTGTGAAAGTTAAAGAATTTAAATTATTTACTTTTTAAGTTACCTAAAGAAAAGCTAAAGTATTACTGTCAATGTTTTCGTTGCCTACCCTGCAGTGCGGGAAAAAGTGTAAAGCTGAAAAAAATATATATTGCTAAGTTAGATTTATGCGTCTCTCGCTTACTTTTTACATAATAAAAGCGATTGTTTTCTTTTTGAGGCTTCTGCAGAAAACCGCATCTTTCAATGGTAAATTATACTACTAGAAAACATTTATAGTAGTGACTTTATTATATAAGTTAAAAATTATAACACGTACTGTGCTGTCATATATGTAACTAGCATTTTATGTTTATCAGTGAATTTTAATATTCTTGAACGTAGCGGGATTTGAACCCGCGCCTCTTGGAACCATGGCTTGGCGGTCAGAGCGCTTGGACGAATTTCAAGAGGCGCAGTTTCAAATCCCACTGCGTTCAAATTTTTATATGTATTCAAAAAATATGTTTTCCGAACTCCTTAATTTTTATTATCTTATGACTTCGAATTGACGTACGGAAGTAATATATTTTGTCAAAAAAGAAACGTTATTAGTTTTGATAACATTTTAAAATTGATCCCAAATTGTTTAACACAAAAATATCCAATAATATATAACGATTTTCAGTTTCATAACAAGACGGATTATTTGATATTTTGGTTTGTTTGATAATAAATTCAACCAATTTTTGGTCCATCGTTTGTAAGCTATCGACTACCATTATTCCGCTTTAGTTATTACCAATTAAAACGGTACTGAATTAATGATATTGTAATTTGTACCCATTGCTAATTTATTTTCCCACATTACCAAAGTTTATTCAAAGTAAGTTGTTTATTGTGTAATGTAGATATATAGAGCTTTATAAAAAGACCGGTGGCGCGTCTGTTTGTAAACGCATATATAATAAGATTCCACTACCTTTGTTAGATTTGCAACTTCAAAAATTTAAGGCTGCTAAAACCAATATTAATAAGTTTACTTACGAGTGCTTATTACTCCGTAGAAGAATATGTGTAGAAGTAAAATTATTTAGATTTTGGTGCAGGGCTAACCTATACCACTGTATTAAAACATAAAATTGTGACTTTTGTACTTGAAAAGAGCAACTGTTGAGTTTCACGCCCGCTCTTCTCAGCAGACCTGGTTTTTGAGCCGGTAGTAGCTTCGTTCGTTCGGCGATTCAAAATTCTATTTGAATAAAGGATGTTTTGAATTTGAATTTTAAAGCGGGTCGGAAAATCTGGCATTCCATACGCAATGTCTCGAATTTAGTGAGAGTGTGAGAAAAATAAAGAACGAAATGTCTTGACACTAGGTTCTCTCTGTTATGCGAGGAGAAGTGCGTAAACCTTCAAAACTAATAAAAGAAATGAATAAGATGCTTTATCTAACTAGTTCGGGGGGATAAAATATTATAATATATACATTTTTTTTAATGAGAACATATCCTTCAACTTTCGTATTTAGCTTATCTCCGGTAAAACCTTACAGTTTTAGTA
The DNA here is from genome assembly GCA_038994665.1 of Podotricha telesiphe. NCBI lineage: Eukaryota > Metazoa > Arthropoda > Insecta > Lepidoptera > Nymphalidae > Podotricha > Podotricha telesiphe. Next base: position 89,516 of record JAOYRR010000420.1, on the reverse strand, counting down.
CTGACTTATACTTCAAATAGGAAAATTGTAGTTTAAATGCAATACTTGTAGCATCGCTTCACACCATTATCACTCCAGCAGTATCTTTTTATTAGTCTTCACACTGCGAGCACCGTAATATAAGAACTTTTAAAACACTTAGCCAACGTGTTTTATTAATCCTTATTAAGCTAATAAAAATTCAAACCGCTTTCAGTAGCATATAGAGATTTCCTCGTGTCATTTAATTTGTTGTGAGCGAATTCTTTTGTGGTTTTATGTATGCATGTAGTAGTACTTAGCTTATATATATACAATAAAATAATAAAGCGTTTTATTTACATTATTTTCATTTCTCCGCGCTGCTGAATGAAGTTGCTTGACAGCGTTGAGTTCCGCCACTCAACACGCAATATCTCGATATCAGATAGAAAGTGGTAAATGAAGTGTCTTGACACTAGGTTATCTCTGAATACTCAGCTATGCGGAAAAAAGTGTAAAGCTGGTTTTAAAATTAGTTAATTTTTAAAAAGTAACTCATAACTGAATTATCGTTTTATTACTTAAATATTATTATTAAATTAATAATCGGTTTCTTATAATATTACAGTATTAATTAAAATACAAGTATACACGCAAGAGAAAAACTTTTGTCACTTTTAAAATGATGCGGATGTTGAAGATGTTATAGAAGTTACAGCTAGAAAGAGAAGCACAGAAAGCCAATATTTTTTACAATGAAAAAAACATATATATTGCTAAGACAAGGCGTATTTTACGCGTTAACGGTTCTATTTAATGCTAAATTATTATTTTTATTATGCGTTCTATATTTCAAAATTCTCATAATTTTCCGCTCCGGTTCAAATTTCTCATTACTGTTCGAAAATGACAGGTATATTTCTATAAAAATCACCATAACAGTGAAGACTCAATGATTCATCTTGAAATATCGTCCGTCAGATTAAATTCACAAACTTCGACCCGGTTATTACAGTGCGTCGACTCGAAAGAAAATTATAGCTTGGATTTTTTACAGTAATTTTTGCCCCATTTCTATTCATTTATACGAATGCAAGATATAGAATTTAAGAATCTCTAATTTGTGGAAAACATCTTTAAAATCTTATACTGGTTTTTATATACGGACAAAAAATATGTTGGACCTGAGAGGATCAATTTATTTGCTAAGATGATAAAACCTCCGAAAAAAGTTGAAATATATAATTTTTTTTTTAGCTTTACGCTTTTTCACGCATAGCCTACCTAGTCAGAGCAAAACCTAGTGTCAAAACACTCTATGCTCCTCTTTCCAATTAAAATCAAAGTCTCGCCTTGTCTTAGGTACCTGAGCGAAGAAATGAAAATATTTTAATATTTCACCCGAGTGTCCAGAGCGACGCGGATCCAAAATCAATCGAATTAACATTTAGAAACTGTCTCACTGCGCCACGATGGCCTATTGATAAATACCTGTAAATAGGTTTAAAAAATTAAAAAAAAAACACAGCGTAACTCGAAATTTTATATAAATCTTTCATGTAATTTGGAAAAGTAAACGTACAAGAAACAAAGAAATCTATAACTTTGTAGACAGACGTGACGACCAACTTTGTTTTGAGAAATACGCTCTTTAAAATACTTGCTGTGTCACTGTCGTAAAATATTATGTATAACTAAGTTTTAATGTTAGTTGAAACCATTTAAAAAGGAAACAGATATACGTGTACCTGGAAATGGCTATTTATTAAAATCCCTTTTAGCAAAACTTGGCAACGAGCGTGGGAATTCCATTAGGTTATAAGATTCGTTTATTTTCTTTGGAAATTGTAGCTGCAATACATTTGATTTTTTTTTGAGGTATAAATTTCTTTTTCTCGGTTTTTGTTAAAGGTTAGTAATCAAATATGAGATAACAATTCCTTTAATATATGTACAGTGTTGAATTTTATTATTTTTTATGTGCAATATTCCATTTGAATATATTTACGGCTTACGCTTTTTACCGCACGCATAGAAGGGGATAGGCAGAGAGAACCTAGTATGAAAACACTCTGTTCTGTTAAAATAATACCATGGTGGCACAATGGAACATCTCACTGTATACGCGAAGGTGGTGGGTTCGATTTCCACTCGGGGAATGTTGAAATTTAAATTATTTTCATTTTTCCACTCTGGTGACAAGCCAAGCCAATTTTGCCAGTCAACACGCAATACCTAGAATTCAGGTGGGAAATAACGACGAAGACGCACAGACGAACTCGGTTCTCTCTATATGGATAACCCATAATCTGAATAAAACTATATAATTTTAAAATTCGAAAGTCATATTTTTTGGCATGTTTCAAAATACTATATCATTGTCTAAGTGCACAAGCAAGCGTCGTTAGATGTGCTTCATAAGTTATTCTCGGCGTAATCCTATTACACGTATTTAGTCCCGAGAGTGTACACTATTGAACTAAAACAACTTTTACTCGTTTTTGTAATGGATATTTACACTGAGTTAGTCTGAAAGTGTAATTGAGTTTTACTAAATGTGAAAACAAATTGGTTAGGCAAATTGGAAAATAAATTTGACAGTACATTGTTGCTACGGTGGTATTTACATGATTTTAAGTAATTTCTGATATTATTTATTTCATTTAATAATTTAATCCTAATTTAATCCACTGACTGCCACTCAACACATTTCGATAAAAAAATGGAGAATGGAGTGTCGTTACACTAGGTTCTCTTTGAACATTAATATAAAAAAAATGTATTGGCATATTCACGACAAACAAATCCAATAATATATCTTTTTTTTAACACGTGTTATTCACCCACTTAAGATATTGTGATATAAACATATATTTCGAAAAAGTATAAAAATTTGAACGCAGCTTAATATGTTTTTTAATTTCCTAAGTGTGTGAATAACACTTTAAAAAAATGTAATAGAAAATGTTTAATAAATAGCATTCTCTCTTGCCAAACGATTGCTTGTAAAATAATCTTTGGGTAGCAGAAATTTGTTAAAATCTCTCTACAGAGATCTTAACAACAAATATAACTTGCAATAATTTCGACGTAGTCGAATGTAGGATGCATGGCTTAGCGGTCAGAGCTTGAACGGTTTTCAAGAGGCGAGGGTTCAAATCCCGCTGCGTTCAAATTTTTATACGTTTTCTAAATATATGAAATCCAACAAAATTAAACAATTGCCAATATTATATCGCGTGGCCTTGAAGTCCAACATCCCAAAATAAGGGTCATTAGAGTATAAATCAATATTAAGGCGAAAATAATACCCCTAGACTAATGAGCCATCTATCTGTTTTGGTTGATTGGATTTGGATGAAAGTGTATCTTATTTTCTACTTTCCAATTTAAGAAATAACTTTTACTTTTAAATTATTGGTATGACTATGTACTTACAACAAAATTTTATTAAAATATGGACTTCTTATACTTTATGTGCAGTATGGAAAATATAAATAAAAAAATTAAAAGATATGATTTTTTTTTTCTAAAATATACTATACATGTATATGACATACATATTAAACTTATTAATGTGTATTTTGTTTAAAAATAAAAAGAAAACATTACATTTTATTTTACATTATCTTTTTTAAACCTGTATAGTAAATTATACACAAAAGAAACTAAATTAAAAACAAAACAATCTATGATACGAGCCGAGTTCTGTTTATTTTTTTAGAGTGTTAAATAGACGGAATCTTGTATAATGACGCTCCGTTCTCCGCTTTCCACCCACATTCAACGCCACGCTTAGCCTTACTAGGGCTGAGAAATGTTAATAATTTAAATATAATCTGTCCCTCCATTGAACTAATTCGCAAACACGCTGTACCAAACAGCCATGAAAAGCCAAGGTCCTAAATTTTCGTGTCTAAAATAATAATTAATTCTAATAAACATTCAAATAATGATATCACTAATGACTTTCCTAACATTAATTTGGAAATATAATTACTCCGATAAAGAAAACTCGTTCAAAAAACGTTAAAACACATAAATATAATATAGTTTATGATTATTTTTATATATCCAATTATATTTTAACATAGGTACAACATAGGTAGGTGTTTATTTAATAAATATATTATATGGTTATAATATATATTTTTATTTATTTATATACTATTTAATGTATAAAATCCATTCCATGGTTTCAAAACTCTAAGCTAAACTAGCCATTTCCTTGCTCAATTATAAAGCTTTAGTATGTATATCTATAAATTTAAAACAAAAGAAAATAACAAATAGTAATACCGTTAAAAGATAAGCGGATTACGATTTCAAGTCTACTGAAATTCTTGACGTCACTGAATAGCCCGTTTTAATGGTTTAGGATAAAGACCTCACAATGCGGATTGCGAACCTCTTTCAGCTATTTACAATAGTTGGTATGAAAAACCTCGTTACGTTACAATGGTAAAATATTATTTAACTAGGTTAATGTGTTTTGTGGTCAGTTAATAGTTAAATTAAGGGAAATATGAATGATTAAGATATGACGTGTGCTGAGGTCCGGTACTGAATACATAATGTCTCGAGGCTGAAAGTGTCTTGACACTAGGTTCTCTCTGACTACCCTGCTATGCGGGAAACGCGTGAAGTAAAAAAATCTATTGCGAAGTAATATTTTTACTATGGATATTTCCTTTAAAATACTTGATAGGAGCATTCTTAGATTTGAATTGGAAGATATACGATATAGGTATAAGGTATATATAAAATAAATATTACACAGAGTAACATGTGTCTGATATATACGTTGTATGTATGTAAGGTTAAAGGTACTGTGTTGATATAAAATAACGTTACAATTTTTTATTTTCTTACCTTTATTAAACACATTTTCTGAAATCAACTGACTAACTGACTAATATATAATATAATCTAATTGTTTATTATACATTATTAAATTTGATAACTCTGGAAAGAAATGAGTAGGTTCTTAATAAGTGTTGAAGTCTCTATATGTCGAAAGTACTACTTACAAAAAAAAATATTAATATTAGTATGAAAAAAAATATTTTCATTGTAAAATGTAATCAAAACTCTGTAAGCGAAAGCTGTATAAATTTTACTTAAGTAATAAATACATAAAGATGTTTTAATGATACCTCTTCTGTGCTTCCAATTGTTAAAGGGTAAATCGTTAAGAAAAACTTTGCTAAAATTGAAACAAACAAAATGTGAACAAAGCTTGATCAGGGCTTTTAATTAAATATTGACAGCTTTGTACTTTGTTACCGACGAAATTTCCCTTGGTGTTAAGTACTCGTGATTTTAGGTGTATTTTCTTGATCTAGTAAACAAAGCGAAGCTATCTGGGTGCGGTATGAAAATATTTTATTGTCAACGGAATTAGACACGAGTGCAAATTTTCAAGCGTTCAATCTCTTAAACTGAATGATTGATTGATTGATAAATATCTATATATATATATATAGATAAAGGGCATACTAAAACTTTGCACACACATACATACATATAAAACATAGCAACTTCCTGTATCATAACAGTGTATTACGAGTTACCTTTGAATAGACGAATTGTAAGCAGCTGTGGCTGTAACTTATCGATACGCATTAACAATAAATTTGTCCAGTGTTTTAGGGAAATTAGGTTTAACAAATGAGATACAAATGTGGTAAGTGTGATAAAAGAAGATTTTATGTATTATAATTAACTGTTAACAAAAAAAAGATCAATAATTTTGTATTATTGGTTTTTAAAATGGATTATTTGTTTGTAAATAAGACTTATATACATTTTTGTGGGTTTAGTTTGTTCATTATACTCGTATATCCCTTATGCTCGGATGTTAAGGAAACTTGCAATAATTATATAAATAAATGAAACATCCGAATCACAAAATTAGTATTTATAAAAAAAAATCTTGATTATTTTATTAAATGTATTTTATTATAGGGCATTAAAAAAAGTTATTATAAACCAGAATAATTCTCATAAATAGAGGGAGAAATAGCACGTTTTATAGTTGTCAAGAAAAATAAAGACAATCAGTATCTGAAGCTTGTTTGATTGCTTTTAGTATGCTTGCACTTAGCATGCTCGAATCTAGCATGTTTGAATCTGGCATGTAACTAACTGGGAATGCTAAACTATGATCCTATCGGAAATGCCGCAATTGAATCGGATCATGCTTTGAAACATGTGAATCAAACACTTTGATCAACTAATTTATTTCAAGCTTGGTATAAATACACTCTGAACTAAGTATAACTCCAAATTACTTTGACAGTTGAACAAAGCCCGGCGTTGAGTTCCGCCGATCAACACGTTGATCGGCGGAACTCAACGCCGAGCTTTTTGTTCCGGCACTGTCTCGATTTGGGGTGGTCCTCATTGAGGCAGATCTCCACCTCGATAGCAAGCGATCAAGTTTAAAAAAAAAATAACCAAATAACTATGCCAAACCAATTCAAAACGCATCTAAATGAAACTCATGCTGTTAAGTTTTTTATTTTGGACATCACACGTGCGGGAGTATAAATAATTTAATTGGATCAAATTTAAGGACTTACGGCTGTTTCCTGTTTTAGAATAAGATCCTAATAATAGAATTATATATTTTATTATATAGAAAAAATAAAAGTAAAGTCATTCATTATTTTGAAAATTGATAATAATTTTATATATATATATATATTTAATAAAGTAGTGTAGTGTGTAGACGATAGAGAATAAATATCCTGACGTAGTTTCTCTCCGCCTTTTCCACTAGCTATTAGAGACTCGCAAAGATAAAAAATATTTCGACTAATATTTTTTTATAGTTGTGAAGCTAAAGCAGGCAAAAGCCGTTAGTTTTCTCTCTTATAGCAGGGTTGTCGGAGAGAACCTAGTGTCAAGGCAATCCGTTCTCGGCTATCCACCCGAAATCTAGACATAGCGTGTTGAGTGATTAAACTCAACGCCGCATTTTGTCTTAGTTACTCTGCTGCCTAAGACAAAATGCGGAGAAATTAAAATATTTTAAATAAACATTCCTCCTAGTGGGACTCAAACCTCCAACTAACCGCGTTTACTGTCTCAATACTTTATTTAATGCGCTTCGACTGCTACTTTTTATTTTATGTAAATGATTTTCAAAATAATAGGATTTGAGTCGATCTTTCAATCAAAAAACGCCTACTTTATTAGGCAATTACGAATTAGCATAGAATTGAGTATAAATGATCCGTGTCGGATTAAGACGAATTAATATTCATAGCGGATAACTTTGGTTCTTTGACCAACTTGCTATTTGCGTTACTTTCATCTTATCGGAGTAACATCTAGGAATATTCAAAATCTTTGAAGTTCTTCGAAAAGAACAGTATATAAAAGAGTTCAAATCCCATAAAACAAATTTTAATAATATTATAAATATGAAAATTTGTCAGGATGGATGTATGGTTGTTGTACCTTTTTCACACAAAAGCCTACTGTACTATGTAGATGAAAAAAAGATATCTTTAGAAAACGTATAATAATTGGAACGCAGCGGGATTCGAACCTGTGCCTCCTGGATACCGTCCAAGCACAGACCGCTAACAACTTTTACAAATTTCTGCTTCCCAAAGATTATTCTACGGACAATCATTTAGCAGGAGAGAATGCTATTTATTAAATATTTTTATCATTTTAAAGTGTAATTCACATACTTAGGAAATTAATAAAACATTTTTATAAAACGTCCAAAATTTTAACGTAGTGGGATTCGAAACTGCGTCTCCTGAAAACCGTCCATGTACTTACCGCTAAGACATGTGTTATACATCGGGCCACGTCCAAATTTGCTTTATTAAAACTTATTTTTGTTGTTAACATCTCTGTAGAGAGATTGTTACAAATTTCTGCTACCCAAAGATTATTCTATAAACAATCGTTTGGCGGGAGAGAATATTATTTATTAAATATTTTTTTAATTTTAAAGTGTTATTCACAATGTTAACTTTAATCTAAAAAATACACAATAATATCAAAGCCTAAATCATTTGAGGCTATTGTAGTACAGTGGGCCAGCGTTTAATTGTACACGAGATAGTTGTGGGTTTTATCTCCTTTCGGGGGAATGAAATGAAAAGGCATACTCAAATTTCGAAATCCAATCGGAAAGGGACAAGTAAGTAAGACTTGACACTTACCTACTTAGGTCCTAGATACCTATCCTACAATGCTAAACTGGGGATTAATAATTTAACAAATAAAAATTACAAACCAAAAATTAACGAAGCGAAACTCAATACAAGTATAACAAATTCTTTGATTTTCACGTTCACACTAGATCACACCAGAGAGCAAGATACAGTCAGACCATTTTGCAACATCCAGGGCAGGGCGCGAGGCAACTAAGCAATCGTTGGTGGTAGTTTGAGATAATAATTGTATCAAATGACAGACAAGTGCCACCTCAGTCTACCTGTGACCACGGACTACTGTAAAGTATTCGAAACGTCGGGTTCTAAAATGTATTTTCGAATACCAAAATTATACGCGATTAATCCGGTTAAAATAGATGCATTTCAAAAATCAATACAAGTATATTTAATATATTTACTTACTTATAATAGAAAATAGCATATTGCCAAGAGAGAAGTGACTTTCATGTCTAGACGGAATTGTGAATTCAGAAGCTACACAATTCAATATAATAATACAAGATGCGGTACTTAAATAATACGCTTGATTGAAATAAGAAAATCAGACTCTTAAATTCTGACATTAAAATTTATGCACACAACATGTTTATATATATAAAACAAATTAATTATGGATTTTTAATTTCGGCAAGAAATATATATGAAGCAAAAATGAATGTAAGAGATATGGGGATGGACAAAGGGACGCCATCCCGGAGGGCGTGTATGAAGAGGTTGATGACAGTAGATAAGGTGAAAAAAAGTATGGAGAAACCGCAACGTTTGGCCCTCCTTTCTCTTTGAATACCCCGCAATGGAAGGGGGAAGCGTAAAGTTAAAAAAATTTGCGTGCATTTTAAGTTTTATGCAGTTTAAATAAAACTTTTTTATATGATTTGATTTTGGGGCAGGTTAGCTACCACTGTATTAAAAAATAAAATTATAACTTTTATATTTAAAAAGAGCAACTGTTGAGTTTCTCGCCGGCTCTTTTCAGCAGAACTGCCTTCCAAGTTGGTAGCTTTATGTTCATTTGACGATTCAGAAGTGCTAGCAAAATTCTATTTGAATAAAGGATAGGTAGGATTTGAATTTAATATTATTATATATTCAATATTATATAAAATATTTTTTGTTACTTTTTAATAACTTATATTAATAACTGATTATTTATTGTAAAAAGAAGCTCATCCTTGTCTTTAATGATAATGTTTTAACCATAGCATTATAATGTTAATTTTCAAATTTTTTTTTAAAGTAAGCCTTTGACTGTAAAAATAAAGAAAAATATATACTCTACCTTCATATAAGAGACATATGTAATGTAATATGTTATAATTTATTATCTCCGTAAAATACAATCGTAGCTATGTCGGGTGTGGATCCCAACCGCCAATTTTAATTTATTCCGAATTCATTTAATCGTGCAGTAATGCCTGATAATTAATTGGTTTGAGTAATTTGATGCCGCACGTTGAATTAATGAAACTAATATGATTGAAAATTCTATATTTTTGTTACAAACACTTTAAAATTAATATATAAAAGTATAGTTAAATATTTTCTTTTCGCTCGTGTTTACTGTCTGTCAATTCTTGTAACTGGTGTACTGATGATAATTCAAATATATATAATCAGTATTGTTGTTCATCCGAAATGGCCGCCACAATAAAATGGCGGATTAAATAATTAAAAAAACGCTTGTTTTTGAAATCGTTTTCTATTCAATTACATTGACAATATGCGAGTACGCGTGGTCAACTTCATATTCTATGTATAAGACGAAATAAACATTTATATAATATATTTAAAATACTAAAGGCTTTCTCCCGAATTAAATTCGAACCCACAAGTATCGTATTTATACAAGCATATTGGCAAATGTACTTCAAGGAACTTATTAGACCTTAAATTTTTATAATATCACGCGTAATATATTCGACGAGTCAGTATTATAGTATTTTAAATCAGAAGCTTCAGCAGCCGTTACATTTTGGCAAAACTTAGTACACGTGGACAATTTCATAATTACAATTTGAGGTTTCACATATTTTACGAATTCTAACGAGTTTTTGTGGTATTCCCTTATTTTCCTGAATTAGTAGCGTAGAACAACATTTTGGTACAATCGTAGTTACTCGTCGTAATACGTCTTGAATATATTATGATATTAAATAAAATAATAATTTATTTTATATATAAAAATATATATTTATCATACTAAACCCTTGTTATGCTATTTTCATTTCTTTTTTCTCGAGTTTCTGACTGACTGTAAAAAATAAAATCTCGTTTGTGCCGTTCCCGTATGAATTTTAAAAGATGTTTGTAGTATTTTTATATTTTAAAGTGTTACTTACACACTTAGGATGTTAAAAAACCTTTTTTAGAAAAGGTATAAAATTTATAACGTAAAGGGACTTAAATATACGGCTCTTGGAAACCGTCCAAGCGCTTTAACCGCTAAGTCATACGTACATCACCGATGGATGTACGCCGGATGTGCGTACATTGAAATTTTTATACACTTATTACGTTTTTCATATCGTTTAAGTACTTTAAAAATTTTATTCGTTTTCTAAGAATGTTAATCCTTATAGTGCTTCTGTAAATTCTCCACGGAGATTTCACTCTAAAATTTTTGCGTTATAAGATCAATAGTTTTACGAATTCACGTTATAGAAAAGATAAAAAGAGTTTTAATTTTGAAATGAAAAATTTTAATAATTATTTTTGATCAACCAAATGTGAGTATAAGATAAAATTATACTCTTCTATTTTTTATTATTCTTGTCTTGATTAGAATTCTATTATAGTATACTTATCAGTACGCAACATTAGAGTACTAATAAAATAAATAAAATCATTTAATATTTATGCCAAAATGTTCCCTTGCGAGACACCAAGCTACACACACTATTTGTTTTACCAAATATGCAAAACACATATATTTGAACCCAAAACCATATTCTCTAGATAAATTCTAACAGCGCTACAATGTCTTCAAGTCTTAGAAATCTTCAAACTATAGAGCTTTCAGTTTTAGCACAAAGTAGGTTATAGCCAAACACATAAATTAACATGCGTAACTTAGTCTGGATGTATTTGGGCAACTACCGCAATACACTAGCGCTTTGTGCTTACTATATATTTGTGTTTACTAATCTAATTTACAAAACTATATAGATCCAGCAGTAACACTCAGAGACGTGAATTAGGGTTTAAGTTATATAAAAAAAAAATTGCGAAAAACACATTATTCTGTCCAGAAACACTATTCTGATGTTAATGTGTGGAATTAAATGTTTTTGATGCATACTCGGGAGGCTAATTATAGATATGAAGTTATTATAAAACAATATTTGAAAAGAGCAACTGTTGAGTTTCTCGCCTTCCGAGCCTGTGGTAGCTGCCGCTATGACTTTAATGTTAATTGGCGAGTGAGCGAAAATGCTTGTAATAGCGTATTTGAATAAAGAATATTTTGATTTTGATTTTGAATCGTTCGTGTCTGTTATGATTTAATATCAGTAAGGTCCTAATTGACGTCTATAAGTGTTATTCACACATTTACTATAATACTTTATTATATTTTTTGCCATGTTTCTGTAGACGCGATGGTTGTGGATTAAATATGCAGGGAAATAGTTTTCAAGGGAATTACTTTCCTTTGCCTGTTCTGGTGGACAAAAAGTGGTGTTGAACTCTGCCAAATAACAAGCAATGTATTGAATTCAGGCGAAAAGTGGTAAATGTAGTGTTAAACACTGTTTACACCCTTTGCCAACCCTGCTATGCGGGAAAAGCGTGAAGCAGTTTTTGTATGTGATTAACATCTCAAGGCACTCATTATGTTTCTTATATAGTATACCTTATATATACCTTGACATTTAAAGCCCATCTAATTTAAAACAAATATTTTTACATCTATGCCACGCTTGGTCTTATCTGAGCGGGGTAATGAAAATAGTTTAAATAAGATCGAACCGCGATCGACTTACAGTCTTCGCGATTAAAGCCTTACTTATTTAATAATATAATGTTTTCCTTCAATTAAAAATAACATTTAATTGAAGTGACGATATCTTTGAATCGTTTTCGCTTAAAAATTAGTTAAGTTTGAATCTCGCTGAAAATAAATTTATTACTTCGCCTTCACTTGGTGTTATCAAGATGTAATTAAATTAAATTTTAATGTCTTACAGATTATTACTTCAGGCTGTCTGATGTAGGTATCTTACTTTCTTATTTAATGCTCGATTTTAATATAAACCTTCCACGTTAATTAGCTTCACATTTCAGTTTATCTAGCTTCATATTTTTTCCTGTATAGGTGGGTAGAGAGAACTTATGGTCAAGACACTCTTTTCTTCACTTTCCGCTCGTATTCGAAACAGATAAAATAAAATATTTATTCATACTAAGTTTTTAAATATCACATTATCTTTAAAAAAGAGAGTGAAAAGTGTGTCAATTTTGCGTTTTACTTCCTTAGACTATTAAATTGCTTTAAAATATTATAACTACAGATTAGGCAATGTCATATTAGTCGAGCAAAAGTTATTTGGTGGAAATTTTCAATTATATTACAAACTTTACGTATTTATACATATATTGGAAATAACAACACGCGAGAATCGAGAAATTTTCACATCAGTTCTGTCGGACAACCATGCTAGGAAAAAACGAGAACCTGCAGAAAAAAAACTTGTTTTACATTTTTGGTAAACGTATATAGATGATCACAATAAGTAAGCCATACGGCTTGGAGGCTAGACAGGTTGGATGCTGCCCAAGGGGAGCGGGTTCGATTACCGCTGCGTTCAAAATTTTATTGCGTTATTTAAAAAATATGTTACGTACTATATTTTTAGTAAAATCCATTTCGGAATTACGATAGCCAATATAGTAGCAATTTAATCAGGAAAACCTTACGTAAGCCTCGCACGAGACGTATCGCGTATATTAAACTGGGAAACCTGTTCCTATCGCCGACTTTACAACTTATGTTTCTGTACGTAGATGTTAGAACTTATACGTTTAAGGATTTCCTAAAAGATTAGAGATAGATTTTGAATTGAGTTTTTGTTTTTATTGCCCTCTTTCACATTGAAAAACATTATTAGAATTCGTTTAAAAATTTGAAAGCATCGGGAACTTTTTATACAAAAACATATTTTTAGAAAACGTATAAAATTTGAACACAGCGGGATTCAAACCCGCACTTCTTAGAAACCGTCCAAGCGCTATATAAAAATATGTCTTTCTATTCCCTTAAACTTTGAAAGACGATAAAAAAAATTGACAAACATTTTCTAAAACTGTTTGTCAATTTCCTTAGTGTGTCAATCTTTCTTGCTACGCTTTAACATGTTAAACAATTCTTTTATATTGATTACGTCTAGAATACTGAAATTGTGTGTATTTTTCTTTAATGAAAATATATAGATATATTATACTCAATATCATTAGAAAATTTACCAATAAATTATAACCTTTTTATACAATCAATAGTGTTAGAAGGTATGCGCAAATGAGCCATAAGTATATCTCATAACATTGAAAAAGACATATGTAGAAGACGTATAAAAATTTGAACACAGCGGGATTTGAAGCCAGCTGTGTTCAAATCTTTATACGTTTTCTACATATGTCTTTTTAAATATCCTAAGTGGCGATTAGCACTTTTAAAAATGTAAAAAAATCTCATAATAACATTATTGTGATAATACATAGAGAAGAATGAGGAGAACGGAGTGTCTTGACACGCTCTCTCTCGGAAGCTGAAGCTATAAAGAAAAGAAGCACACCGAAGTTCTTTAGTGTTAACGCTTTCCTCCAAAGTCCGAGCTTCTCTCACCACTTAATTTAATTTTAATAAATATATTCTAATCGTTTATTAATGTAGAAATTGATCATTTTCTGAATTAGTTCAAAAACTACACTGACTTGTACCGTAACTATATTTGAACCATAAATAAATAATCAATAATTTTGTAGCCTATGTCTAATAATATACCTTACTCAGTTTTTTGTAACTCCATGTTTGAGATGCAGATATCTCTTTGCCGCATAGTCATTTTTCTTTGTCTTACGTTTTCTTATACACGATTTTATTCCGTAAGGAGTTTAAAGCCTTCGCTTGTTATAGAAATATGAGAATTATTTCTTACTTCCTCCTTTAATCTGAAAACATCTAAAAGGAAACTCTTATACACATTTTGTTTTATTTTATATATAACTATGTTATTTTCTTGGACTTCATAATGATGTATAATTGTATCTACATATATACGAGTAGTAGGTAAAGGCAGCCGTATGGAAATGAGTTGTATTGTAAGTCTTTGTAATGTAAAATTAGAAAGAAAACTTTTACCTTTTCTTGAAGAATATCTAAATGTAAAATACATTAAAGTAATGGTGGGCTACTTGACTAATATATAGGTATAACTGGGTATACTGCAGAACCGACACCACCGGAAATTTTAAAAGCTGAAATTTGCTATATTTTCCTTGGGGAGTCCTCTCCCCAAGGAAAATATAGCAAGATTTAGGAGATTTGGGAGATTATTAAATACGTCGTCAAGTTCTTTCTTAGTACTCCTGTACTAAGAAAGAACTTGACGAAATTTCTACATACTGCAGGTTTAACTCTAACGGAACATCGATCACAACAGAGTCTACGCTACGGAGTCTGGTATGGACTGTGTCCTGAAAGAATTATGAAAGTGTTAAAATTTCAATTTCCATTCAAGGGATTGTGTTTAAATAATTTTCATTCCACCACTCATCACGCAGTCTCGAATACCGGCGGAAAGTGAAGAGATGAGTGTATTGACACTAGGTTTTCTCTGACTACTTATCCTATGCGGATCTATTGCGAAGTAATATTTTTACTATGGATATTTTCTTTAAAAACCTGGATAGGAGCATTCTTAGATTTGAATTGGAAGATTTACAATATAGGTATAAGGTATGTATAAAAGAAATATTACACACAATAACATGTTCTGATATATACTTTATATTTAAAATAAAGCCGAAGTAAAACCTAAAATTTTAAGATATTAATTTAGTAATTATAATAATAATTAAAATTATTTGTGCTTGTCGTCTCAAACCATCCATCAAAACGTCGCCATAGTGCCGCCTGTATACGCGATGGTAGTAGGGTCGATTCCCACTCTGGGGAATGATTAATATACTTAAATTATTGACATTTCTCCATTCTCGCGACACGCACAATGAATCAGATTCAAGCTATAAAGAAATATGCAGGCTTATTTTCGTAAGGGTTCTCACATTTTCGACCACTAGATATATGATTCAAAAGGCTACTACAAATATTAAAAGATTGTGTTTCAACAAAATAAAAGACAATCAAATAAAAGCCAAGGTTTGTTGTTAAGGTTTCCTGAATTGTTACAGTGCGAATTAAAATTAACTCTTAGAAATGCTCAGATAATATTATATTTTCCTTTTCTATAACGAAAGTGATTTGAAATTTAATATCACTACCGTTAATATCTATTTCCTAAGCGTTTAATGTTAATTGTTTTAATTATTTGGATTGAATTAGTTTCGTAAAAGCCTTACTTTTGTAATAAATGAATTTTATAGGCTTTACGTTTTGATTAAATTCAAATTGAAAACAAAACGAATATCAAAGTAAATTATTTAGACCTTAACAATTCGGTTGCCCGGAAGAGTTCGCTATTAGTGATAAAGGTTGTCTTTTAACATTCTATGTTATATATAGAAAACGTATAAAAATTTGAACGCAGCGGGACTTGAACCCGCGCCCGGTCATCAAGAGGCGCGGGTTCAAATCCCGCTGCGTTATATGTAAGATTATTTTTAATTATTCATCAATGTTGTAGAACCCAAAACATTGTTTTTTTTTCTATTCGTCTGTACATTTGTTTTTCGGTAAGCTTCCCTTAACAATAAGTATTTTAAATCAATCATCTCATAAATAAAAAAGTGACAATAATTTAAATAGTAAATTTAAGCAATGTTTGTGATTTAAGTGACAAATAGTTTAGTCGTCTAATTTACGCAGGCTAAGCCACGAGCGGGTCGCAAGTGTATGTGTGTTTCTAAGGCAAATATATGCTCATTAGTGTATATAAGTTTTGTGTAAAATGAAACAGTATCTTGAAAAAGACGTATATAAATTTATTAATTTATAACTTAGAAAACGTATAAAAATTTGAACGCAGCGGGATTTGAACCCGTGCCTCTTGAAAACCGTTCAAGCGCTCTGACTGCTAAAGCCATGCGTTCTACATCCAGCTAGGAAATTCTTATACGCTTTATTACAAATTAGTTAATTCAAGAGGCCCGGGTGCTCCCGCTGCACTCAAAAAATTTTAAACATTTTCTAAATATGTCTTTTTCAATTTCCTAAGTGTGTGATTAACACTTTAAAAAATTATAAAAAAAAGAAACAGTACTTTATTTATTTATAGTGCCATTGTTGAATTAATCAGTTAAATACCATCCAAGTTTTGTGAAAAGTGTAACACAATTTATAAGTAATCTTCTATCGTCACACCATTTTGTTCAAATTTACGACGAATTTTTAATAAAAGGTGTACTTAAAACGAAATTTTCTCGATACGCTTAGGAAAAAGTCAACATACAATCACAATCCAATCATGGAGCTCTCTGTAATCCGATGAAATGATAGCGTCGCAACGCTACGATATCGTAATCGAATTTGGCAGTAATGCGAAAACTATACTTGTTATTTATCGAGAAGAACATAAAAATGTTCAAATATTTATACGTGTTTTTTAAAATATTTTTTAATTGCTAACTGTGTAAATAACACTTTAGAAAATGTTGAAAATATTTAATATATAACATTCGCGTTTGCCAATCGTTTGTTCGTAGAATAAATTTTGGTTAGCAGAAATTTGTAAAAATCTATCTACAAGTCAAGTTGAGTCAAGTCAAATAAGTCAAGTTATAATTTTATTGAAAATAAGTAGAGAAAATAAAAAAATGAGGCATGTCCTCATTTTTTTAACGTCAAGTCATTTAATTTACCACCGGTTCACTTCAGTTAATGCCTCAGTACTTAAAAGAACCGGCGTAAGAAACTTAGCGGGACTATTTTCTTTTTCAATCAATTATTTACATATATATTAGTGACAATTATACCTTTGAAATAGGATGGAGCGAGCATTTCATTCCCAAGGCTTATGAAATCGTAAATTAGGTAATAACTTTTAACACCAACGTCTTCACAACTTTTTAAAATTGTGATATAGAACATTCTCGGACCTTTTGTGGGATCCTATTGTAAAAGCGTATACATTGTCCCATAAAAGAGTTACGGATCTGATGCAGTCGAATAGCGGTAAGTTTAAATATATACCTAGTATTAATAAAATATAATATTAGATTTTATTAAAATCATTAATATTTTTCTTTACGTACATTAAATTTCGCAACTGTCAATATATTTATTTCCTTAATTTTTGCCTTAAGAAGTCTTTAGGGCCTAAGTTGTAGTTCGTGTTGTGTGCACGAATAGCGCGCTTCTGCAAGACAAGGATAGAATTAATAGCGGCTGCATTACCCCAAAGTATAATGCTATAAGAAATAATACTATGAAAGTAGCTAAAGTAAGCAAGGCGAGTCAGGCGAAACAGCTTTAGGTTCATATCGTGTTTTTTATTAGTATTATTTAAATTTGGAAACTTAAATTGAGTACAAATAACTCTGTCATAGATTATTAAATACGTCTTAGATTATTTTTAACATATTAAAGTGTTAATCACGCACTTAGTAAATTCTAATCGATATATGCTTTTCAATATAATATATACTTTTATAAATATAATTATACAATATTTTTTAAAATAGAAACCTACGAAATGTTACAATAGCAAAATGTAATATACAAATTTTAAAAAATAATTTGGATGTAAATGAAATATAATTATTTTGTAGAGTTGAATTGTATATTTGTAGTTTTTGGAAATTTTATTATTACAGAAGACTTATTTTAACTTTATATAATCTTTAATTAATTTAATCGAACCCAGATATTGTTAGATAGTGCTATCACACAAGGTACCATTTTTATTATTCATCACTGTTTCTTACTGCACTATTTAAGTTATAATTATTGATTTATTTGTTAATGATTGATTTAAATGAACGTATTTCAACTTTATTAACTACATAACGATAGCAAAAATCAAATATTCCACCTATTTTCCACATTACAGGGTACCCAATGGAAAGAGGTGTCATGACACTTGCTTCTTTGTTTTCCGCCCAAATTCGAGATATTAAATGCAGAATATGTGGGAATTGAACCCACAACCAATTGCGTTTACAGTCAGACGCTGTCCCGCTGCGCCACGGTGCTCTGAAGCTGAAATTGAGGCAGGCGAAAATTAACCAACGTACCGAAAATACTGTACCAGAATAATGACCCAATAGTTCAAATTATTAAGAGATGAAGCCTCGTTCCAATAGACGGATATATCGAAAATTTTAATTAAAGCTGTATGATAACCTAACTCTGTAAAGACCTCGTGAGCCAATTTAATTTGCATGTTTAAGTTTTTGCTCAGCTATTTTCTAGGCACGTGTAACGGGAATCATTTAGCCCGTCTAATATGTTTTTTTTTACAAATGGCCTGTAAAAGACATACTGGTTTACATTTTTCTATGGTAAAGACCAAAATAGCGTACTGTAATTTTAATTTCAACAGAAGTCCTTACTGGTGTTATATTAGGGCAGAGTTTTAATTTTAATTATTTGCTTAGGAGTTTATTAAAGCTTTCAGTTTGTCTTGAAATAATTAAGGTTGTATAGAGTTTGTCTATTTTCCTTTTTAATTGTAAACGAAGGTATATAGATTATTAATATTTCATATATTATAACAATATTAGTATATAATAAGAAAGTCGAGGCCATTGTGGCTCAGTAGGATAGCGTCTGTATAGGCGATGGTTATGGATTCGATTCCCACTCAGGGGAATGATGTCTTGAGACTAGATTCCTTATAACAAATCTTTTAAACGGTTTCAATGGCTTATATATATGTAGATATCTTTCTATAAAAGTGAGACATTCAAACGCTATGGTTGAAAATTTGGACACGTCACCGGGTCGAAGGATATGGAAAACGAGAAAAATTTAAGCGTTTTATGTTACGATTCATTTTTAACAAATTTGTTCTTTTAAAATGAATAAATAATATCTATATTTATTTTCAAATATCTCTTATATTTTAAATTGGTGATAAGTAGAGATTTGAGTAATAAGTCAATTTATTCACAACTTACTATTCATAAAATTTATATGGATACATAGGTATATAAAATATAAATGTTTTGTTTATTTAAGTGAAATTATTGTAAGAAATAAAAGTAGTTTTGTTAACATTTTTTTTAAAGTGTTATTCCCACACTTAGGAAATTGAAAAAGACATATTTAGAAAACGTATAAAAATTTGAACGCAGCGGGATTTGAACCCGCGCCTCTTGAACAAATATAAGTTGTAATAAGCGTATAAGAATTTCAACGTAGCTGGAGGTGGTACGCATGGCTTAGCGGTCAGAGCGCTTGAACGGTTTTGAAATTTTTATACGTTTTCTAAATATGTCTTTTTCAATAAAAGTAGTTGATGGGTTAGAAATGGCTCTATTATCGTGCTTCTAACAATATAAGATTGGAAATTCCTTATAAATAAGTTTAAGCATTTTACCTATATTTTACCAAACGATCCAATCTACGATCCATGTATATGACAATAATTTAATCCACTATAAGTTGCGATTTGAAATAATTGTCAAAACAAAAACACTGTTTGTGAATTATGATTAATAACAAATTTATTCTAGATAATTTATCGCTAAACCAAGAACGAAGTACAAATGTTACTTTAAATTACCCTTGACTTTTACACTTTTCAAGTCCTAAAATTGAAATGATAATATAATTCTTAGGAAACTCGATACTAAATTAAATAATTTAAACAGTGGATTCGCCGAAGTTTTTCGAACTGATCGCGTTTCGTTAGTATTTTCCTTGCGCTGAATTTGCGAGTCGTTAATTAGACATAATAGCTGACTGTTTGGCGCAACTGCCGATAATTGTCTAATTAGACACGCTAAGTGGTTTAAGCATATTTTTTTACTTTATTATGCTTTTAGAAAATAGAACAAGTGGCCAATAGTGGCGCAGCAGGAGACAGTGCTAGTGGGTTTAGTTTCTACTGAGGGAAAATTTTTTTCATATCTCTGCACTGGTACCTAAAACAAAGCGTGGCAGTGAGCTTTGCCACTCAATACGCAATGTCTCGATTTCGTGTGGAAAGTGGAGAACGGTGTGTCTTGACACTAGGTTCTCTGTGACTACCCGGCTAAGCGAGAAAAACCGTGAAGCTGTAAAACAATTAGAAACGCAGTGTGTTTGCCACTATTCGACGTATGTAATAAACAAAAATACTTGTTTCATGTAAAATCGCACTTATACCCGTTTCACTGCGAATTTCGAGTAACATCTATCGATGGTCTCCCTCTTCACAGAATCCACATGCGTAATTTGAGCTATCATCCAACAGTCAGTCGCTCAGTAACGGAAAAATTTATATATTCATATGAAATGCCGTGTCAATTTTCACCAACTAGTTCGCTATATCTGTATACATTTGTTACAGCATAGGTAAAGAGAACAAAATCACTAATCATTCTCTCCGCCCATACAGCAAACTGCAGGAGACGCATATTAATAAAAAAAACTATAAGCGAAGATTGTATAAATATGTTAAATATATTTATTTTATATACATAATATCTCAAGCAAAACTAATGTTTGCGTAATGAATAGCTAAAGCTAACTTCAAGATCTGAAGGAACTATACAATTCGTTTTCTTGGTAACGGCAGTGGCGCGGCATTACGACGGTTCGGAACGCTCCTCCTACTGCAATCTCCTCGGTACTATTATTGGGCTAGCTATATATAGTCACTACCCTTATATAGCCGAAAATATATTTTAATATACAGTAAAGTCTTTTATTCTATATCCAGCGGTACGGTAGTCAGTTTTGGAGATATAAAAACACATGTTGAATTAGGTTAAATCCATCCATACGATTGCAAATACAAATATCATTTAATTTTAATATATTATTAAGGTACTAGGCTAAATGTGGCAAGCACGTCATTACCAAGTTAGACATAACCGTAAGTGCAACTTCTGTTTGTTCAGTGGTTTGAATCAAGCGATACTCAAGTTATACCGACCCAAGCCCGGGGCCATTCAGCTGAATCACTTGAACTAAAAGTTTCATGGTAATTGTCTTTGTATAATTACAAAGTTTGCTGAATTATGTCAGGTTCCGTAGTACCTGGCAGAGGTAGGTTTAGTTGGCTACCTGCTTAGTGGCTAGCTTCTCTCTCCTAAGCGTTATTGAATTTAAAAAAATATATTAGTATAAAAAACGTAGAAGAAATGTAATTAAAAATTATGATTTGAATTTTTTTATATTTTTCACAAATCTAAATATGTAAATGATACTTTATAAAAAAGTATTTAACATAACTTTTGTTCGGTTCCATAATTTGGTTGCAAAAGTACAAGAATTTACCAACACTGAAATGTGTGTACCAGTATAGCAGCTTTACAGGTTTCTCGCATAGTGGTGGCAAGACCCTCCGTTCTCTACGTTCCTAAGAATTCGGACTCAACGCCGCGCTTGGTCTTGTCACCTTAATCGGGTTAAAAATTTATGTATTTTTATTGTAAATTAAAGTTCCAATTGTAATTTTAGAAGGTATCCATATTCATACTTTTATACAGAGCTGTGTGTCACATATTCTGATCTCTCTCCAACAGTGTTATTTTATCACCGAAGTATGAAATTGAAAGAAAACAGACTAAATTTATTTTTGACCTCGTACATTTGTGCATGTTTGTACATATAATGATTCTCTGCATCTCTGAATTCTCTCATATTAAATTGAGTAGCGTTCAATTATTTATATTTTTAAAGGATTGATAAGACATTTATGTTGATGTAAACTTTTATGACTTATCCACAGTAATAAAGTATAAAATATCAAAAAATCACAAACACCTTATATAATTATCTTGTTTCGATAAGAGGGGCCGGCCAACTTAGAACAATAAGCGGATATTAATATTTAGAGTAAATAATTTTCGTTACCCATGGACATCTTCAATGTCAAACAAGCAGTGGATGTGATTACTTCCAGCTTTTAAAAATCTCCTAAATATATATATATATTTAGGATATATATATTTTAACGTCACGACTCCGTTCAGAGCGTCCGCTTGTACGCGTGCATGATTGATGATGGTTGATGGGCTTGAATATTACTTGTAATTTTTTTTATATGTTCAATATACATAGTTATTATTATTTCCATGGCTGAGAATAACTAAGCAACGTCTTTAAAATTTAACGTCTTTGAACGTCTTTAATATTTAAAAGTGGGGAAAAATAAAGCAGATCAACCTTTGTGACTTTTGGCTTTTGATATACAAAGTAATATTAACTTGAAAATATATATATGTATTTAACGTATCATATAGCTGGGTAATAAGAGAGGACCCAGTATCAAAACACACCCGTAATCGAGACATTGCGTGTTGAGTGGCGGAACTCGCACTTTTGGTCTTATCAGAGCGATGAATATAATTTAAATATATTTCTTTAATAAATCATTTTGAAATGAAACTATTTAACCGGATTAATCGTGTATAATTTTGGTATTCGAAAATACATTTTAGAACCCAACGTTTCATTTCAACAAACGTTTCGAACACTTTAAAATGTGTAATAATCGTGAAAATCAAAGAACTTATTATTCAATAAATCTTCTCGTTAAACGAGATCGAACCCATAACTTGCTTAAAATCAAAAGCTATCCCACAGTTCCATAATGACATAAATTTAATCATGACAAAAATATCATATTTAGTCAAGATTTATAAAAATAATAAGCATAATCATACTAGAGTCAATAATATTACATTACATTATAATAGGTCGTATATTCGTATATAAACTGGGCTTTAAGCTGACCGCAAACTGTTGTAATTAATGTACAGTACGGCCAAGTTAGAAAAGTGGTGAGGGATTATCTAGCAAGTTAGTCATAGAGCAAAAAATTGGAATTGGAAATGATTTCAGAACTTTGTTTACAGTGAAACGTATCTAAGATTAAATAATAGATATAACAGCTTCTCGTTTTTTCTCATATACTTCGTTCTTTACTTTTTGTCCGAAAACTACAAGTCGTATTACTTCGGACATTCATTATTCCATAATAATATATAATTAATATATAAATATTCCGCCGAGTCGAACACATAACCAGCAGCAACACGCTTTATTTTTGTTATTTGCTCCTTTTTGTTTTGTTTTATTGTGATTTTATTTTATCTAAAATCTTGTTGCAATTTATCACACCCTTTCCTGTATTATATCAAAACTATTAAGATACAGATGATGCAGAAAAACAGCGCTGTAAACAACAATTCTCACAGCATACGCAAAGCCTCATTTCTTTTACCGTTTTCTTCTTATATATTAGCCATTTCTATTTTTTTCGTTATACTTATATTTTATTCAGATTGTATTGGTTTGTAAAACGGTAACAAACTGTTTTTCGATTTAAATTTGAATTAAACGCGACTATCACTTCGTCACGATTATCTCAATCTGCAGATATATTAATTGAAGTAAGTTGAATATATCCAAAAAATTAATACTATTTTTAAACAAGCTTAAATACGATGATGAATATAATGTATATTTAAGTCATTAAATACGACGAAATTAGTATATATCGTATTAATGTGAAGTCATACTTATATATATTATACAAACTGTGGTGTGTCTTTTGTTTTGTGAGTTCGATCCCCAATCGGGGGAATATATAAATTTTTTTTAACATATTTTAAAGTGTTATTCACATACTTGGGAAATTGAAATACATATTTCCAATTCCAACTCTTGGACGGTTTCCTAGAGGCGCAGGTTAAATTTAAATACTTTTACTAAAAATATGTTTTTTTATATTATAATTATTTTCATTTTTCCGCTCTAGTGACACGACAAAACGCGGCGTTGAGTTCCGCCACTCGAAACGCGAATGTTTCAGATTGGGACAGGAAGTGGAGAACAGTGTATCTTGACACGACACTAGCTTATCTCTGCCTAGCTAGTTATGCGGGAAAAAGCTTGACGCTAGAGGCTTTGAGCCCACTCAATATGCTTTTTAAACTTAAAACAATCAGTTCTCTCTACAGAAGTACAGATGTTTAAAAAAAACATACAACTTCTACTCTATTCTATGCGCTGACAGTTCAACCGTGTTAGTTCCCATTTCCTTTGTCCAACATTTGTTTCCATTCCGCCATTTATGCGGGTCGTTACTAATGGTTAGGCTTGTTCGGAGCGTTCATAGAAAAAAATGCAGTCTTTCTTTATTTTTGTTTTTGGAAATTATGTTATACTCTTTAAATTACTCTACTTATATTGTAATTATTAATCCTACCCACTATCGTAACTCGAAACCTTCGTTTTTTTTTAATATATGTTGAATATCAAAATATACACGATTAATAAGCTCAACTAAAAATCGCAATAACTAATGTCTTATAATGAGCTAGTTGGTGGCCGGAACTTTGATTGCCACCACTTATTTACCACCTGCTGAAATTGAAAGTTGACCCAAAATTATTATAACTTCTCGTCTCTAAGACTTCCAAAACAGATGTTCCAGATGATTGTAATTTATTATCAGTTTAATGCTTTCCTCCCGACAGACAGAAAGTGAAAATTCGTTCTCCGCTTTCAACTCAACGCCCGTCATTGTTTTACCGGATTGACAAAATGAAAATTATATAAATACAAGGATTCCCTCAAGCTGGAATAGAACCTACGCTATTCTTATATAGTATCGCTATCCTACTAGAATCAATACCCTGCTTTGCACACCAACAACTTTTACTTGTCTATTTCTTGATTTAACATTTTAAAAAGTTAATACACACTTAGGTGGAAATTAAAAGCCTATAAAATTTTTAAACGCTAAGTGTGGGATTTTATACGCTTTTCTAAAAATATGTTTAAAAATATGCCCATTATATAATGTTCTATACTGTTCTTTTTTAGATTTTTCATATCTTTAATTGTTGTCGGCGAACCGCTTCTGTTAAGATGGCAGTTCCTTTTGGGCTTTTATAACTTAGCTGGTTCTTCATTACTTGTTCTGGATCTTCAATTTCTTCTTCTTCTTGTTCATATGTCAGCGTGGTTTACAAATTTTATTAAGCTTGATTTTCTTTTTTTACTGTAATTACTTACATTTGTTATGATATTACATCAGACATTTCACTTTTCGAAATCAATTATACTCTGAATATATTACTGTTTTTTGATACCCCTAAATTATTTTTCTTAAATATATTCAAAGTACAGACACAATGGTTTTACTTGTTTATTACAGTATGGATACTCGTAGATATAGACTAGAATTTTGCGAAAATCTCTTTTTAACTTGGAACATAGTGAATAATATTCGTATTTTATCTATAAATGAATGTTTGTAAAGTTATGTATAACACACGCTGCTAATGTATGAACTGCAAGTGTATTTGCTATTGAAGGTTTATCCATATACTAATAAGTAGAGCAAAGTCACTCTCATTTTGTGATTTCATGTTTTTTAATATTGAAATTTTAATTCAAACGTTTGTTTTTTAAATAAATAGATAATATTTCAATTTTTTTTTTAAAATTTAAGCCCATTTTTGCGTAGTGGGACTACGTCTAACTGTAAAAGCGATAGTTGAGGGTTCAAATTTCAACAGAAAGAAATCATTTTATTAAATTATAATCATATCAATATTCTGGTAACATAACATTTTTAAATTTGAAGGAAATCGAATAGCAAAAAGGACATAGATCGATACAAGTAAATATAAAAGGAGCGTGTAAAAAAGGTATTAAAAACGTACTTCATACAAATTAAACTTTCTCTTTACGGTACAAATATTTATATTTTCATCTTTACTCGTTTTCCCGCTTAGCAAGGAAGAAGAGATAGAACCTTCTGCCAAGACACTCCGTTTTCTGCTTTTTTTATATTCTATAGACAAGGCAAACGAGCGCTCGGTTCACCTGATGGTAAGTGATCACCGCCACCCAAGACCCCGTGTAAGTAGAAGAGCTACAGGGATGTTGCCGGCTTTTAAGGTGGAAATAGACACGCTTTTTGAAAGTACCTATGTCGAATCGACCTGGAAACTATGCTGCTGGTACTAGCATTAAGCCATTCCACAGTTAAGTGGCACGTGGAAGGAAGTTCCTACAAAAGAAGTCAAGTTATTTCGTGTTGAGTGGCGGAACTCAAACCTAACTATGTCTTATGAAAACGGTGTATCAGATATAATAAATAAAAATATAATAATTCACCTGAGTGGGGATCAAACCCACAACCTTAACTTAACATTTGCTGCCAGACGTTGTTAGGAGTACGCTGCGCCACAATGCCCTAATTTAATTTTCTGACGTTTCTTATTATAAACATATACCTATATACGCATATATATTGTATACGCGTACACAATAAACAAAATCTCAACAAAACAAAATGACAAATCCATTAAGTCATACGATTACACCACTTTTAAAAGATTCTGAAAAAAAATCTCATTTCGCAATTACTAAGTTGAACAGTTTTTGTTACAAGCTTGAGTCCGTCATAATGCGATTTACGCGGGCGGAAAGCTTTGTTGACTTTCTTAGTGAGGGAATATTGACATTTGTTCTTTATTGCCCGTATTTAAGATTGAGCTTTGATGACCTACACGATTTTTACTAGTATTTCTTGCAAGTTACGGCAGCATGATTCAGCATTATAAGGGGCTCTAAGTTTAATCTGAATAATCAGTTTTATATACAAAATGTGCAAAGCTTTTATATTACAATAATATAAATTAAAAGTAAAAGTTGAAATATATCTCCCGTATATAGTTCAATGGTCACGAAGAAGCTTTTAATATATACTCTATTTTTTGGTTATAGTAGTTGATTATTAATAATAATAAAATATAGGACCTAAGAAAAGCAGCGGTAAGTGACGCTATTTAACACGCAATGTCTTGAATTTTGGGGTTTGAGTTTCAACTGAATGATTGTCATATCATATCCTATGTCATCGAAGTTGGTTAATATTAAGGTATATATATTTTTAATATATTTTAAAGTGTTATTCGCACACTCAGGAAATTGAAAAAGACACAAAATTTGAATGCAGCGGGATTTGAACCAGAGCGCTTGAACGGTTTTCAAAAGGCGCCTCTTGAAAACCGTTCAAGCGCTCTGACCGCTAAGCCATGCGTTCTAAATCCAGCTACGTTGAAATTCTTATACGCTTACTACAACTTATATTCAACTTATTATTCTACGAATAATTGTTAGGCAAGAGAGGATGCTATTTATTAAATATATATTTTTTTAACATTTTTTAAAGTGTTATTCGCAAACTAAGGAAATTGAAATTTTTTATAGAATATTTTTATACGTTTTCTAAATAGTTTTAGCATTGTAACCATAGTTATTGTATTGTATAATTGAACTATGAAACTTTAAACACAGAAACAATAGTTATTGTATTGTATAATTGAACTATGAAACTTTAAGATATTTTGTAAAAATGCAGTGCAAATCACAGAAGCTGGAGCATTGAAAAAGTAATTGCTCGTGGTACAAATATGAATATACAAAGTACTAACAATATTACAGTTCATGAGATATTTTATTCGGCATTAACGTAATATGATTTGCGTCGTTAGAGCCCCCAAAGCCACAATATGTCGCTTTTGAAATTAACTCAGACAAGTAAAACCGCGTTCGCATATGATGATGGAAACAATATAAGTTTATTATTCAATTTCTGCTTCAATATAGATCCTAAAGTCTCAAAATCTAAATCAGAGTTTTGTTTATTCATTCGGCTATTACACACTCGTATTGTTAATTTATAGACAAATTTCAGTATCGTCTGTGATACAGGAAGTGTTACTTAACCTTTTTTTTAACGTGAGGATAATTAATTAATTAATTAATAAATAAATAATTAATAATTAATCCCGCCCGATTGGGGACTCGGACGCGCGGTTATGTGGGACTCGGACCGGCAGATGTTGGGCCGGCCGTTTACCCGCTAAACCTAGGTAAAAGTGTTACCTTACCTAACTGACTGACTGAAATACAAATGTAATAAATGGTTTGTAATTTTTAAGTTACGAAATTTATATAATAGTTGATAGTATAAAGAATAAAATCATTATATAATATTAAACTTGGAAGAAATCCAATATTTTTTACAATAATCCATTATAAAATTTATATGTATGTAAGAGGTCGTCAACATTTGAGTTTATATGGGATGGTTGTGGTTTCGATTTTCACTCAGACGATTATAACGGAATGATTGTATTTAAATTATTTTCATTTCTAAAAGACATATTTAGAAAACGTATAAAAATTTGAACGCAGCGGGATTTGAACCCGCGCCTCTTGAAAACCGTTTCAGAGGCGCGGGTTTTTAAATCCCGCTGATAACCCCATATATTTCTAAATATGTCTTTTCAATTTCCCGAAGTGTTGGAATAACACTTAAAAAATGTTAACAAAATATATATTTTCATTTCTCCCCTCTGGTAAACAAGACAAAGCGCGGCGATGACTTCCGTCACTCAACAAGCAAAGATGATGTCGAAAAGTGTTTCTAATTAATATTGTTTCTAAAAAAGTGTTAATAATTAAATTCTACATATATCGATCATGAAATTGAAATAAAAAATAAAAATGAACATAGGTACAATCTTATAACGTCATATAAATATTTAGCCAAGAATAAATAGCTAGATGACACTTTCATTGAGCTTTTACTCGGTGTTGAAATAATAAGGTTAGAGCTTTGTAGCCTGTTATGACGTTTTTGGTGTTTAAAACCACATGTAGCTCTAAAAATTTGCTTAGTGTTCTAGTATTGTAAACGATTATACATAATATGATATTATATATATAAAATACGAATATTTATAAAAGTATTTTTTTTATAATATTAATTTTTATCTTATCTTCAAAAATATAGTTAAGATGAGGTCATCGTGGCTGACGTGAGCGTCTGACTGTAAACGCAATTGGTTATGGGTTCCATTCTCACTCGGAATGATACATAATGGAGATGATTTATAAAGAATATAATATAAATATTTAAATTTTTCCGCTCTGGCACCAGAATTACAGCGTGACGTATTTTTGTCACTCAGCACGATGTCTTGATTCCGGGCGGAAAGTTGGTACGCAGCTTGAATGCTACGCAGGAAAAAGGGTAAATTTAAAAAAAATATACACATACATATTTAGAACTACAAATTAATTGTTTTGCACGTGAAATTCATGTTTTTCAACTTCATCAACATTGAATTTGAAATTGCAAAACAAAATAATGAATTTTAAGTCTCGTCGTACCGAGTCTAAATTATATACTCTTTATAATTTTTTTATCTGTAGTGCAATAAAGAATATAGATAATTCTGCATTATTGAAGTTTAAGTGTACTATGGAACGTCCGGGAATTAAATGGCGGTCTAGTTGCTACAGCACGTGGAATATCCCTGCTTAATCATCGTTCATCTTAATTGAATATATTAATGGTCTCAAGCTTGATTCATAGCCGTATATCCTCCATGTAAATGTATGTATAGTGTCCACAATTAATATTTAATAGTAGAATTAGTACTAAAATAAAATGTGTAATACATTTTAATCCGCACAATACTTATCTTTAATAATATTTCTTTAAAAAGAATGACGTTTGTTTTTTCTTTGAAATATTTCTTCGTTATCCTGGTCCTCGGGTCACCGTTTCAAATACATCAGGTCAGTGCTATGGAAATATTGTTTTTTTAAATGTTATTCATACAGATTATGAAAAACGTTAAAGAAACCTTAAAAAAGATTGAACGTAGCAGGATTCGAACCTGCGCTTCTTGAAAACCGTCCAAAATGGTAAGTTGATCGTAAAATGAATGTAACGCTCGTAATAGATTGTTAAGCAAGTGTAAAATGACAAAGCAAAATATTCAGTTTTATGTTTATTGAAAGTGCATCATTATGCTAAGAAAATGCTACAATTTTATAAAGAATTTCTAAATTATAGGGATAGTTTCCCGGAAATGTGTTATTATGAATTTTGCAATATGTACGTGAAAACACTGGTCTATGATATACTATATTTGCCTATTTTTTGAACGTAATTAGTAATGGTTCTTAGTAAATCTAATTTTATTCGACCTCTAAAAGAACAGAGAGTTGCCTACTTCTACGGATAGTTACCTAACGTTAAAAAATACTTTGGAGGAAAATGCCTGGTGTGAAGATAGACGTACCACAATGAGTTTTGTGAATAAATCAAACTTATATCAGTTTAACTAATCAGTATTTATATAATTTAATAAAATGTTAATTAAATAATTATCATGATAATGGTGAGATTCCTTGACTTCTTTTTTATAATTGATAAACATTAGATTGTCTAAAAAGTATTTCAGTTTTTTTTTCAACTTTAAATACCATACGCCACTTCGTTCCAACCAACTGGTACTTGTTTTCAGGACTCTGCGTCTACAAGCTTCGATACATGATCCTAAAAATGAAAAAAGAAGCAACTAGCTGTCTCGATATGCCAACACGAAGGAACATAATTATATATAGAAATAGTAATAATATTTAACAAATACTCTTCAACTTATCGCGCGCTAGAACTAGAACACCAACAAGTGGTGATTTTATGTTTGCAAAGCATTTTTTTCTACTAGAATTAATGCATAAAACAGTTAAACATTTTCATTTAAAATTATCGCTTTAATTATTAATTTGTATGTAGAATTTGCTAACCACTTACATTTTTCTGATGTATGTAACAATCGAAAAAGCTATATGCTATAAGCTTGAATCTAGAAGTATAGATGGTGTTGCTCCAAGGGGCAATTATCCGCAAATGCAACTAAGGCAAACTTCCTTTTTCATAAAATGTATTCAGCATTAAAATGTATAGGTAATGTAATTTAAACTATAACGAATACGAGGAAAAAAATATGAAGAAAAAAAAGAGTGTAACTGCAATCTGTAATGCAAATATTTAAGAAAAATTACATACCAATATAAGACCAACGCCTTTGGAAGTTTCACCGTGTTACATTTTCGGTTCCACTGACAAATCTATGGAATCTAAATCTATGCTGTCAATTTCAATGCTTCAAGGTCTTTGACCTTAGACTCAGTGAATTGTGTCCTTACAATCATGGTAAAACACTAGCGCCACTAATGTATCTAATATAGTGTATTCAAAACTGGGGCAACTATCCGGATTTTACCTTACATATTTTCTGCATTTTATGTTCTACGTTCCTATTTTCTCCATTTATTCACATGTTTTTTTATTTACATTGCGTGAAAAACACCTATGTCACATATCCATTATCTTGAGTATGATTTTGAACCTTTTAAAACCTGAGGCCATCGTACCACAGTAGGAGAGTGTCTGTCTATTAGCACGACGGTTGTAGGATACATAACAAAAAAAAATGATTTTGAGCCTATAAAATCTTGTTCAATTAAAAGTTAAACTAAAACAATATTAATAAAATAATAGTTCCTTAATAGCAGTCATTGAACTTCTCATAATTAAGCCGAATACAAACATCAAGGGTTTCGCACACTGTTTTCTACTATCAGTATTATTTTATGATTCTCGTCTAATACTCAACGAAGTGAATAAGGTTTCATATATTTTCAGCTATTCGTGCCCAATTGGTACGACTCGTAATGCAAATTGATTTAGAATGTTATTAGTATATTAGGGTTTCGTTAATATGTACACTACACTGAAGTATTTTTTTCCACCTTTATATTTTATCCTGCATAGCCTAGTAGACAGAGAAAACCTAGTAGCGGAACTCAACGCCGCAGTATGTCTTTTAAAATGATGACTTTTAAATGTACTTAAGCAGAAAAAAATTTAGAAAAACACGTTTCTTTGGTAACAATTATGTTAATTAATTAGAACTGTCATAAGTTCATGTTTGGCATTTCAATCGGCGGTAGGAACCAAATGACGCTACTAATAAGAAAATTGTTAATTATTACATTCATCGTTCATGCGATTTTATCCCCAAGGTTGTGTAGTAGCTGAAATGGAATTCCAGGGCATTTCTGAGATTAAGTGCTATTTTTAGTTTTTATAATATTCATGGGTTCTATGTAGTCTGTTGTTCAGTGATCTGCCTGTAACCTCGTCTTTCATATCTCGTCGTCTCGCATAAAACTCGTACCACAGTGTGGAGTGATGTCGCTTTTGTAAATATAAACCATATCCTACGCGGAAGCAAGCCACGGGAGAATGAAACCACTATTATATATGTACATATATATGTACATATATATATATATATATATATATATATATAGCTGCACTGCTCAACAACATAAGCATAATGTGGAAACGTCTCATTTTGTCATTCTACACTAACACTTCATGCTCAAACAGTGGGAGCAGATGAAAAACCGCGCCAACGCTAGATTGCAAGTAATGGTAGGCGTGTCTCCCCCACATATAAAACTAGGTCATTCGTATGCGGTGACTTTGGCTTATATTATTTGTCCTTATTTTTTGTTTATTGATTAAGTACAGATTAGAGTTTAAACGTTGGTACTAATATGAAAGGCTATCGTACTCGATCGATGAACTCGGTGAGTAAAGACAAGCACGGCGTCGAGCTGCCACAAGGAGGCAACTCGCGAAATCGGACCGAGAAGAACGGGTATTTAGACACATATAGTGTGAAGCTAATGAAAAACTAGAAGACAAAATATATTACATGTAAGTCTAATATTGTAATTTAGTATAACAAATTAAAAATAACTAGTAGTAGCGTTTAACAAAAATAGGTTAATAAGCGTATAAGAGGTAACTGCTACGAATAGATATTGAAGATGGTTCAGCTTTCAAGGCTCTTGGTGGGCAGATTCAAGAGCCACAGTTTCTAAAAATGTTTGCCAGCCCATGGGTCACTTATGTGTGTTACTTTAAAAATGTTAAAATATGAATATACGTTTTGCCTCTGCAAGGAATTTATCACTGTATACAAGTATATATTAAACACAGGGTAGTGTGAAAAATATTATTTTTTTTGTAATTTAAATTCAAAGTTTTTTATTTGCTTATGTATACTATATGTCTAGCACATTTATATTTAATTTGCACAAGAGCAAAGTTGTTCAGCTTTTACATATACTGACAATAGCTTTAAAAAATAAAATTATAGAATATTTAGTGCAAAGCTTTTTGGGAAATTACTAAAAGTAAATAAATATTTTTTTTTTTTTTTTACAATTTACTCACAACCGTATTAGACGATTTGTCTATGTATAGCGAAGCTCTTTTACGACTTTCATGTGAGAAGGGCAGCGATTGATGAAACATAAATGGAAGTGATGTCGTGGGTATGAAATAAATTTAGGACAATTTCTTTATTTCTAGAAAATCGAAATCAAAGAAAGACTTGATAGCTTAAAAATAGTTACTTTTTCATAATATTTTCGTAATTATCCAAATATTATATTTTGTTTTCAATTTGACCTTTCGAATTTTCCACTGTACCAAATGACTTATGAGCTTTTATTTGTTAAATTATATATATATATTTCCATAGACAAGGCAAACGAGCGTTCGGATAACCTGATGGGAAGTGATCACCGCCGCCTACGACCCCGCGTACACTCTAGTGGTACACGGGGTTGTGGGCGGCGGATAATGGATGTTGCCGGCTTTTAAGGTGGAAATATACGCGCTTTTTGGAGGGACCAATGTTGAATCGACCTGGAAACACTGCCGCTGGTAGGCTATTCGTGAGAGGCACGTGGAAGGAAGTTTATACGAAACCGCACAGTAGAGAGTGCCACGTATCCAGATGGTGAGGATGATATCAGTCGGTTACGTACTGTGCGGTAGGAAAATTCAGCATCAGGAATCAAGTCAAACAGTTCCCCAGAACACTCCCCATGATAAATGCGGTAGAAAACGCACAAAGAGGAAACGTCTCTACAGATCATTGGGTCCTTAACAATTCGAATGGCTCTATAGTCTAATTGTGTTGAAATTATTAATGTACCCCATAATATTGTGTTCCTGGCAAGGATTTATATTAATTGACATATTGTATGTGAAAATATTGTAATTTTCAAGAAAATCGGACGGCAAGAAGTGGATCAAAATATCGTTGCGAGATTCCTTGTTTGCTTACTTCCCAGGTTAGACGAAGTTATGGTAGTCTCAAGAATTAACTGCTCCAGAAAAAAAATATATACTTAAGTAAATACGACTAGTTTAATGTAACTTTTAATAAGTTGACTTGATCATTTATTAGTGTTATTTACTAGATAGTAACAAATCAGTTTATTACTTTCATAAAGAGAAGAAACATTTCAAGGATTTGCCGTGCGCGTACCGGGTTCATCAAATTGCACGAGACTGGGACAAAGTACCTGGGACTTAACCAAATATATTTTATTATTTTATAATAAAATATTAAAGATATTAGATATTAATTAATTTTAAAATTTGCCAACACACGTATGTGGTTGGTGGTTGTACTGTAATTCACACTAATGTACTGTTATCTATTAGTGCAAGCACAGGACAATGCTATGAGATTTGGCTTACAGCCCAATCTTAATTAGTTAGCTATCAACATCTAGCTATCAAAGATCAGATAAAACCGATTATGTGAGTATACGTCGGTAGAAGGTACAATTATTGAAAATGATTGAACCCGCGCAGGTTTTTCTTAATATGTCTTTCAATTTCCTAAGTGTGCGAATATATAATTAT
Organism: Podotricha telesiphe; assembly: GCA_038994665.1. Taxonomy (NCBI): domain Eukaryota; kingdom Metazoa; phylum Arthropoda; class Insecta; order Lepidoptera; family Nymphalidae; genus Podotricha; species Podotricha telesiphe. The sequence goes on along the minus strand of JAOYRR010000420.1, from coordinate 54,400 downwards.
TGAAAATACTAAAAATATTATTGATTATATAGCTCTAAATCTTAGTTACTTTTTTAGGTATCTCTTTAGCAGGATAGGCAAAAAACCTCTAAGTAGGTCACTCCGTTCTCCACTTCCAATCAGTTTCAAGACATTGCATGTTAAGTGGCGGAATTAATCGCCGCAATTTGTTTTTCCAGAATGGGGAAATGAAAATAGTTTAAATTAATTACCAATTACAATCAAAACTAGAACCAGTCTGACCGGTTCTAGTATCGATCCTCACTTGGTTGAAATTTTATACCACTTTTCTTGTATTCGGTCGAAACGCTCTAGCCACGTAAGTTATAGTCATCTCAAGCTACGTCGAATTGTTACAAATTATTTTTGTTGTTATCAAAAAAATTGTCATTGGTAGTTAATTTAATTTCTTCATTCTGGTATGTAATATATGTATAGCTGCTAGACGATGGCTGAGTAAATGAAATTAACATTTTAGTATTTTTTAAATCGTTCCTGACTAAGTGTTTAGTATAAGAAAAATATTGTTAGAAAACGTATAATAAATTAAACGTTGCAGGATTTGAACTTGCGCCTCTTGGAAAATGTCCTAACTATTTTTTGAAACTTCACGTTTTTTCTGGAATAGCTGGATCAGTCAGACACAATATGTCAAAATTTTCCGTTCTCCACTTCTCCAGAAATCGAAACATTGCGTGCAGAGTGGCGGAACTCAACACCGCACTTTGTCTTAGGTGATTTCTGAGTAGTGGGAATCGAACCTACAACTCACACTAAAAACACTATGGGACTTTTATCAAATGAAAGTATATTTGTTATGGAGTACATAATCCTTACATTATTTGAAACATATATATTTGCAAATACCCTATTGGATTTGAAATCTGTTGACGTGATTGGGTGAATGTGTATAGAATGATAGGCTTTAGCTAAACTATAGTGAGGTTGACATTGAACGTCTCCTTTATATTTGACAAAATATATTTTTGGCGTACTAATGTATTCGGCTATACAAATATTATATGAAAAGTAAATTTTATTTGTTTAACAGTTAAATGGAATTTTCTGCGGTTTCTTTAGGAATTTAGGTGAAAATGGTGTTGAAGTATTACAAGTTAGTTGTTCGTTTGTCTCTTTACTAGTTTTTTTTTCAGTTTTAGGTATTTGCTACTGGGCCACGCAAAATGGGAGAGGCTATTTTTATATGTTATTCAGATGGAGAAAATTGAATTAATTCAAATTTATATATATTATTCTAAGTGGAATGTAAAATCATCAACAATGCCAGTGTTGCCTTTTTATTAGCAATCAAAGCTTCACCAAGTTACTTTGTCGGTTATTATTTAGGGGTAGCTTGAGTACCCAGCCTGCGCGCCGAATAACGCTAAGTTGGCTTGTTCTCTGACTTTTTCCCTATCCTGAATATATATATATACATAGTTACATTGCTATAATGCAGAATCAATTTTTAAAATAATTATCATCCTACGAAATCGAATCGAAAATATAATTTTACTATATGGAATTTCCGATTTATATGATTTATATAGGCTATGGTATCAGTGAGGAAATGGGCAAAATAAGCGTAGGCACACAAAGTTTGCTTGACACACTCCTGTGTTTTTGTTTTTGGCTATTTGAGTAAGATTACGTAATGAAACTTATTTCTAATCATATATTTTTCCGTTTACAATATTTAATATGATTTAATCATATACCGTATAACCGTAAGTTCTATACAGTGGCATAGCTGGACGTGGTCGAAGTGAGCATTCAGCCACGGCCTCGCGAGGCCTCTTTAAATGCGATGCTACCAGACTAAAATCCTCGAAGTAAAAACCTAAAATATATCAGCCACACTCTTCGCAGACTGGCAACGCTACTACGTTAGAGTCGTGATCTAAGGAACCGTGACAGAGCCATACAAACAAAAAATTTTTTCGAAATGAGCTGAAATCACATTTTGGCTGCCACGCAAATACGAGAAAGTTTGTATGACTAAGACATCCTTAGTGTGGGAATAACACTTTAAAAAATGTTAACAAAATATATTGTATGACTGTTCATGTTTCAAAGCATGTTTGGTAAGATAGATTTATTGGATAGGTCTTGGAAACTAAAGAAAAAGTGACTTCGCCCACGTCTATACTAGTCCACGCTACGCCACTGGTTCTATAAATACTTAATCAAAAAGAAAGTGTTTTTATATTGTTATTTGGTTTTCATTTAAAACTTTGGTAACCACATTTAATCAGATAACTAACAAAAACCTATTCTGAAGGGAAGAATGTATTGAAAACTTGTTTGTTTATTAAATTTAAAGTAAACCTTAAACTTAAGTCTTAAAGTCGAAATTTCTATAGCAAGCAATATAAGATTAAGCGATAAGCTTAATGTCTTACATAGTAAAAAGGGTGGTTAGGTTGTCACCTAAAAAAAAGCGCGTTAGACCTTTTATAGAAGTTTCACTTTTATTTATTATATGTTTAAACCAAGTACTCTATATGTATATGTTGAAGTGTAAAGCCTATAAATTAAACTTCATATGCATTATGCATGTTCTTGGATAATTTATGCTCCAGTAAAATATATTAAAGTATACTATAGTGTATATATTATATATTCAAGATTCGTTTCATTTTGAATACATTTGTTATCACAGAATCTACCGTCAAATTTCACAAAAATATAATGTGAGACGTTGTAAGTCAACCTGTATATATTATATCGATATTGATATTTCCATAATATTATTCAATGAATTGTATAGAATAAGCATGTATTGATAATCATATATTTTTGTTACATACGGGATTTATATGAAGTGGAATTAAAAAACGAAAATCAATAGTAGTCAAGGAATAGCTGACGAATGAAGCATATATATTTAAAACATTTCAAATATATCTATATATTCTTAATTATAGTCATTGTTTCATGCGTAATCAGCGAGAACTCCATATTCTACCGGAATTCGAGGCATTGTGTGTTACCAGAGCAGAGAAATTAAAATCCTTAATAAGATCGAATCCGCTACCAATCATGTTTATAGTCTGTTGCTCTCCCACTGCGCCATGGCAGCCTACTTTATTTAGGTTCTTACTTTGGTAGGCTTGCATCCCATATAAATAAATAAAAGCGTTTAAGAAAAACAAAATGGAATAGCCTCTTTCTACGTCAAGAATCATCTCATTTGGATAAGTGTCTCTTTCAACGTTTAAGCCTAATTCGTTTGATACAAAATACTTCTTTTTATTAATCTACTTGCTTTGTAATTTATTTTTATTGAAAGTAATTCTTTTTTTCTTTGTATACAAGCAGCCTCTTGATCTAATGGGTTTTTTACCAACTTCACGAATTTTCCCGTATGGGAACTCCGTTCTCCACTTTCCACCTGAATTCGATACATTGCGTGTTGTATGACGGAACTCAATGCCGCGCTTTATCTTTTCCACCAGAGTGGAAAAATAAAAATAATTAAATTATGATTAATCTTTATAGTAACTTATCTATCTATTTGTTAATAAGTTATATTGTCTTATACTTTAATGGATATTTGATATTCCCTTTAACGCGTGTAGTTGGTACGCGTTGCCTAGCAACGTGTATTTCACTTATATCAAGCACATGGTAGTGTATTTAATTTTGATTGTATTAATTTAAATCATATCTATTTCACGATTATACAAATTACCTATTGAGTTTCGGTGCTCTTTCTCTATGTAAATTTGAAATATGTCAAAATTCTAATTTTCTTAAAAATGGCTATAAAATGTTTCTTTTACCATTTTAATATACACTTGTAAAAAAAAAATTAAAATATTTATAGGCTGACTCTTATAAAATTAAAGCTGGTTCATTTACCATACCATATGTACTATTTTTATTATACTATATTAACGAACGTAAATTACTATGCGGTTATCGTTGATTTATTATAGACAATTTAATTATGTTTTATGTATCCGCATTAAAATGATAGTATTTTTTTTTTAATATAAATAATAATTTAATGATGAGTTTGATATAAATAATAATTTAATAACGAGGTTAAATTACAGTTGCTGGTTATTTTGAAAACGTCTAATAATATGTATTCCACTTAGCATCTTCGAGGATGGCATCATATCGAGGCCATTGAGGCACAGTGGGACAGCGACTGACTGTAATAGTGATTGTGGGTTCGAATTTCACTTGGCGGAATTATCGTATTGCTTTTTTCTCTTTTCTCAGCTTCTTTAAACAATACCAAGTGCAGCGTTGAGGTCCACTACTCAAAACGCAACATTTCAATTCGGGCGGAAAGCTAGGTTATCTCTGGCTTTGCAAGAGAAAATCGTAAAACTGAAAAATATGTATTTGTAAACCTAATTACGCATAATTTTTTTTACTTTAATACGACACGATATTTAATAATATATTTATAATAGTATTTGGAGCAAATAAACTTCTATTGATTTTTTTAAAATGCGGCGTTACTCTTTATCCCGTATAGAAGGATAGTCAAAAAAATTTTAAAAGGATTTCAACCCGCGCCTCTTAACCGCTTTTCAAGAGGCGCGGGTTTATATCCCGCTGCGTTCAAAGTTTTCTAAATATGTCTTAGTCAGATAAAATCTACTTTCCATAACTCCATTCTCCACTGTCCGAATAGCGAATTGCGTGTTGCGCTTTGTCTATATTCCAGAACGAAAAACTGAAAACATTTTGGATTGAAACTATTTTTAACCGAATTAATCGCGTATATTTTTGGTATTCGAAAATACATTTTAGAAACCCGACGGTTCGAACACTTTACTACATTACTATACCTGCCTCAACTATATTTAAAAACCGCAAAATCCCAAGCGATTGGTGCAGAAACCACAATCATGTGAAAATCATAGTTAATTCATATTTAGACATTAAGCCAACAGATTACCTCTGAAATACAATCTCGTTAATATTCAAAGTAATCAGTACTTCAACGGTATTAGCAGCGCATATTCCAATTAATGTTATCTTGTAGCGATAAATGATTAGATATTATTAGGTATAACATATGTAAGGCCATTGTGGCGCAGAGGCATAGTAAGCATGGCTTGTATACTGTAGTTTAGTTCTAGGTTCGTTTGGTTCTAGGTGGAATTTCTCCGTTTTGGTCAACAAGACAAGGGCTCCGTTATTTACCATGCAATTCCTTAAAATTTGGAGGAAACTGGAGAATGGAGTGTCTAGATGCTATTTGTATCGATCCTAAAAAAACCTTGTAAAAAACGTATAGCTGGAAATAAATTAAATTTACGGTGTTTATTTTAGTACTATTTAGAAAAAAAAATTAACTCAATACGTTATGAATACTAGTTTATTAGCATAGCAGAATTTAATCGCTTAACTTAGGCGACATGCTTAAATAATTAAGCTTTTGATACCACAGTGGGGCAGTGGGGCAGCGTCTGGCTGTAGGTACATGCTATATATACTCTTTGCCTACCTTCGAAGTAAAAAAAAACTTTATTTATATTAAGAATCATTTTACACAATAAAAGTGTATCTATCTTCTTATATTATTTGATTTTATACAGAAATTTGAAACATTACACTGTACAGTTAAGATTACTGAGACTGTGTTAGAACGACTTAAATCTTATTTTATACACAGATCAAGTACTTATCACTGATAATTTAAAAATGGTGAAAAATACAGTAATAATAGGCGCGTTGGTATAAAACGTCTGACTGTAAACGCAATTCATTGTGGGTTCAATTCCCGCTCGGGGAAATGATTATATTTAAAATATTTTCATTTACCCGCCCTGGTACCTAAAAGAAATGGTGACGTTGACTTCCGCTATTCAACATGCAATGTTTTGACACTAGGTTCTCTCAGACTACCTATGATATGCGGGAAAAACGTGAATCCCAATTCAATTGAATTATTGTAACTATAAAATATAATATAATTTTAATAAAAATACTTAAATACAAACTCGGCCAAAAGAAGTCATCCAGGCCAAAAGCAGTCTAGTTTTTTTTTCTAAATGAAAAACTTCTGTTTTTTGATTATGTTTATTTTGAACTTATAACATATTTTAGACAGAATCCACAGAATCGAAGTTTTACGTGTAGAAAAAAAATGAGAGCCAATCAACTTTGGATGACTTCTTTTGGCCTACCTTGTATAAAAACTGTGCACTTAACGGATATCTTGTATAAAAGAAATAGGTTAATGCAAGCAATAAACATATGTGGATAGGTATATTGAATTTCAACGATGAACGAAAATGACCTATAAAAGCGACGTGTTGTTAAACCATAAATTTAAGCGTTTATTCGGTCAAATTTACGACCCGGCGTCGTTTAGAAGTTATTAAGCGCTTAGAATGCTAATATATGTTTATCGAATGAGGCTGAAATTCGCTTATGCTTTTTATAAACAGTGGGGGGTTTTAATTAAGTCACGTTTAAGATGTAACTTCTTAATTTTATTTACCGACGAGACAAGCAGGACGAGACGAGGAGGTTCTCAATTCGGTATGCATATTTTTTTTAATGTTAGAGCACGCATAGATTTTAATAGTAATAAGTGTATGAGATTTTGTACTTAACCAGGTATAGAACCCATGGATTAGCGGTCAGAGCGCTTGGACGGTTTCCAAGAGGAGCGACTTCAAGTCCCATTGCGTACCAATTTTTATGTCTTTTAAAAAAACTTTCTTAATTTTGTTTATACTAGTAAGCCTGTTGATTCGTAAAATATTTGTATATAGAAATATTATTCTTAAAAAGAGGGCGAATGTTTCTCCTCTACATGTTAATTGATTTTGATTGATTGACTTTTCTTAAGGGATGTTATGATTTTGATACGTTTTTTATCTTACAATGATTACGCCTATGCTGTAAATTTATGTCTCAAACCCACAAAGCTAATATAATATTTTTAAAAGTTTTTATAGATAATTTTGTCAGAACGAAGTTGGGTTCTATTTTAAGGAACACATTCTATATATAATCTAAAAAAAAACTTATATGCTATGTAATATATCTAACCAGCCAAATTAAGTATAAAAAAGTCGGATGCAAAAAAAAAATTATAATACACTAATAGTTCAAATATATTATTTAGATAAAACAAAAATGTTATATTGTTAATGTTTTCATTGTTTCTGAGAGATAAGAACACTTAAAACACTGTACTTAGGGACTACTCTGCTATGCACATAGCAGCAGAGTAGTCACAGAGAACCTAGTGACACTTCGTTCTCCACTTTCCGTCCGAAATCGAGACCCTGCGTGTGGAGTGATGGCGATCAATATCACGCTTTGGTTCAGGTATCAGTGCGAATAAATGTAAGCATGTTTTAAATATTATCATTCCCCCGAATAGGAATCGAACCCACAACCATACGTGTCTAAAGTCAGGCCCACTGTCTGTCCCACTGTACCACGGTGGCCACCCTCAAAAATGTACATAATTCTTCATTAACCTCTAAATACTTCAAGTTTATATAAAAGTCAAAGGATCCAAGAAAAACAGTAATCTATACAAATAAATGAAATTGAAGTATCTGTGTATTAAAATAACCTACTTTTACTACATGCATATGTATGAATGTACCGAAACAGCATTTTCGTCATTTTTTGCCAGTCTGTCTGTTTGTCCCGGCTAATATCCGTGACGGCTGGACCGATTTTTACAGGACTTTTACTGGCAGATAGCTAATGTAATAAGGAGTAACTTATATTTTATAATTCCACGCGGACGAATTCGTGGTCACAACTAGTGTAGTTATAAAATAGCATGACATACCTACATATATTTATCATTAATTGCCTGGAATTGAATTAGATTCCGTCTATACGGTAAAGGTTCCGGATGTAATACTTATATTTAGTAATGTATTACTATGAGGTAAATTTAACACAAGATTTTCTCTTTTAGTAACTTTTTTTACCTATGAACTGAATATTTATTTTTTAGAAGACAATTTCCTTTAACAAACGCTTGCTTAGAAAACATTGAAGTACACAAATAGGTTTTTTATAAAATTCACTTTTCTAAAGAATCTCAATAGCACAATAGCGTTTCTCGGTCGGACGTATATAAAAGTTAATAGGCGGAAAATTTTATAGCTATTAAGAGGCCAATATAAGAGTGGGGACATCTGGTTTCAACCCTTTTATCGCTGGTCTGCTTTATATAATTTTTATGTTATGGCTGCTAGTGAAATTATATTACATTTTAAAATTCTGTAATCCCAAAGATTATTACGTTTGAAATATTTAGATTTCCCCGCTTTGGTAAGAAAAATGCGGCGTTAAATTTCACCACTTGTAAAAAAAAAAAAAAAAAAAAAAAAAAAAAAAAAAAAAAAAAAAAAAAAAAAAAAAAAAAAAAAAAAAAAAAAAAAAAAAAAAAAAAAAAAAAAAAAAAAAAAAAAAAAAAAAAAAAAAAAAAAAAAAAAAAAAAAAAAAAAAAAAAAAAAAAAAAAAAAAAAAAAAAAAAAAAAAAAAAAAAAAAAAAAAAAAAAAAAAAAAAAAAAAAAAAAAAAAAAAAAAAAAAAAAAAAAAAAAAAAAAAAAAAAAAAAAAAAAAAAAAAAAAAAAAAAAAAAAAAAAAAAAAAAAAAAAAAAAAAAAAAAAAAAAAAAAAAAAAAAAAAAAAAAAAAAAAAAAAAAAAAAAAAAAAAAAAAAAAAAAAAAAAAAAAAAAAAAAAAAAAAAAAAAAAAAAAAAAAAAAAAAAAAAAAAAAAAAAAAAAAAAAAAAAAAAAAAAAAAAAAAAAAAAAAAAAAAAAAAAAAAAAAAAAAAAAAAAAAAAAAAAAAAAAAAAAAAAAAAAAAAAAAAAAAAAAAAAAAAAAAAAAAAAAAAAAAAAAAAAAAAAAAAAAAAAAAAAAAAAAAAAAAAAAAAAAAAAAAAAAAAAAAAAAAAAAAAAAAAAAAAAAAAAAAAAAAAAAAAAAAAAAAAAAAAAAAAAAAAAAAAAAAAAAAAAAAAAAAAAAAAAAAAAAAAAAAAAAAAAAAAAAAAAAAAAAAAAAAAAAAAAAAAAAAAAAAAAAAAAAAAAAAAAAAAAAAAAAAAAAAAAAAAAAAAAAAAAAAAAAAAAAAAAAAAAAAAAAAAAAAAAAAAAAAAAAAAAAAAAAAAAAAAAAAAAAAAAAAAAAAAAAAAAAAAAAAAAAAAAAAAAAAAAAAAAAAAAAAAAAAAAAAAAAAAAAAAAAAAAAAAAAAAAAAAAAAAAAAAAAAAAAAAAAAAAAAAAAAAAAAAAAAAAAAAAAAAAAAAAAAAAAAAAAAAAAAAAAAAAAAAAAAAAAAAAAAAAAAAAAAAAAAAAAAAAAAAAAAAAAAAAAAAAAAAAAAAAAAAAAAAAAAAAAAAAAAAAAAAAAAAAAAAAAAAAAAAAAAAAAAAAAAAAAAAAAAAAAAAAAAAAAAAAAAAAAAAAAAAAAAAAAAAAAAAAAAAAAAAAAAAAAAAAAAAAAAAAAAAAAAAAAAAAAAAAAAAAAAAAAAAAAAAAAAAAAAAAAAAAAAAAAAAAAAAAAAAAAAAAAAAAAAAAAAAAAAAAAAAAAAAAAAAAAAAAAAAAAAAAAAAAAAAAAAAAAAAAAAAAAAAAAAAAAAAAAAAAAAAAAAAAAAAAAAAAAAAAAAAAAAAAAAAAAAAAAAAAAAAAAAAAAAAAAAAAAAAAAAAAAAAAAAAAAAAAAAAAAAAAAAAAAAAAAAAAAAAAAAAAAAAAAAAAAAAAAAAAAAAAAAAAAAAAAAAAAAAAAAAAAAAAAAAAAAAAAAAAAAAAAAAAAAAAAAAAAAAAAAAAAAAAAAAAAAAAAAAAAAAAAAAAAAAAAAAAAAAAAAAAAAAAAAAAAAAAAAAAAAAAAAAAAAAAAAAAAAAAAAAAAAAAAAAAAAAAAAAAAAAAAAAAAAAAAAAAAAAAAAAAAAAAAAAAAAAAAAAAAAAAAAAAAAAAAAAAAAAAAAAAAAAAAAAAAAAAAAAAAAAAAAAAAAAAAAAAAAAAAAAAAAAAAAAAAAAAAAAAAAAAAAAAAAAAAAAAAAAAAAAAAAAAAAAAAAAAAAAAAAAAAAAAAAAAAAAAAAAAAAAAAAAAAAAAAAAAAAAAAAAAAAAAAAAAAAAAAAAAAAAAAAAAAAAAAAAAAAAAAAAAAAAAAAAAAAAAAAAAAAAAAAAAAAAAAAAAAAAAAAAAAAAAAAAAAAAAAAAAAAAAAAAAAAAAAAAAAAAAAAAAAAAAAAAAAAAAAAAAAAAAAAAAAAAAAAAAAAAAAAAAAAAAAAAAAAAAAAAAAAAAAAAAAAAAAAAAAAAAAAAAAAAAAAAAAAAAAAAAAAAAAAAAAAAAAAAAAAAAAAAAAAAAAAAAAAAAAAAAAAAAAAAAAAAAAAAAAAAAAAAAAAAAAAAAAAAAAAAAAAAAAAAAAAAAAAAAAAAAAAAAAAAAAAAAAAAAAAAAAAAAAAAAAAAAAAAAAAAAAAAAAAAAAAAAAAAAAAAAAAAAAAAAAAAAAAAAAAAAAAAAAAAAAAAAAAAAAAAAAAAAAAAAAAAAAAAAAAAAAAAAAAAAAAAAAAAAAAAAAAAAAAAAAAAAAAAAAAAAAAAAAAAAAAAAAAAAAAAAAAAAAAAAAAAAAAAAAAAAAAAAAAAAAAAAAAAAAAAAAAAAAAAAAAAAAAAAAAAAAAAAAAAAAAAAAAAAAAAAAAAAAAAAAAAAAAAAAAAAAAAAAAAAAAAAAAAAAAAAAAAAAAAAAAAAAAAAAAAAAAAAAAAAAAAAAAAAAAAAAAAAAAAAAAAAAAAAAAAAAAAAAAAAAAAAAAAAAAAAAAAAAAAAAAAAAAAAAAAAAAAAAAAAAAAAAAAAAAAAAAAAAAAAAAAAAAAAAAAAAAAAAAAAAAAAAAAAAAAAAAAAAAAAAAAAAAAAAAAAAAAAAAAAAAAAAAAAAAAAAAAAAAAAAAAAAAAAAAAAAAAAAAAAAAAAAAAAAAAAAAAAAAAAAAAAAAAAAAAAAAAAAAAAAAAAAAAAAAAAAAAAAAAAAAAAAAAAAAAAAAAAAAAAAAAAAAAAAAAAAAAAAAAAAAAAAAAAAAAAAAAAAAAAAAAAAAAAAAAAAAAAAAAAAAAAAAAAAAAAAAAAAAAAAAAAAAAAAAAAAAAAAAAAAAAAAAAAAAAAAAAAAAAAAAAAAAAAAAAAAAAAAAAAAAAAAAAAAAAAAAAAAAAAAAAAAAAAAAAAAAAAAAAAAAAAAAAAAAAAAAAAAAAAAAAAAAAAAAAAAAAAAAAAAAAAAAAAAAAAAAAAAAAAAAAAAAAAAAAAAAAAAAAAAAAAAAAAAAAAAAAAAAAAAAAAAAAAAAAAAAAAAAAAAAAAAAAAAAAAAAAAATAATACATCTTCTATGTATAGACATTATTTTTATTATATATATATAAATAGATAGATAGATACATATATATATATCATATGTGAGAGAAATTGAAGCTAAAAAATATATTTATTTACATTAAATATATGAACTTCTAGCTTTTTATCATTACTCATTCTGTTTTTACTAAATTAGAAAATTTTTGTACAATTAATCAAATGACGTGAAAGTTCGGTCATTATCCGGGGGAAAGATTATAAAGAGCGAGCGTTATTGCGCATTGAACGGCGTAGAGTTCCGCCTTTTGACATGTGTTACCTCGAATTCGAGCAGAAAAAGGTCAACAGAGTGTCTTGTCACTACGTTCTCTCTGGTATGTAGAAAATCTTAAAGCTGTTTTAGTATAGAGTAATAATCCATAGTTAAGTATTCTATTAAATACTAGCGACCCGCTCGCGGCTTCACCTGCGTACTGTACGCGACTAATAGCTATTTAGTTTTTTCTCCCGCCCGCGTTTTCACTTAAACCACAAACTTTGCCTAAATTCATAATACTTTTGAATAATATGATTAATTAACTATTCGACTATTTTAAGTAGGTAAATGTGATTTCTCGTACATTTACTATTTTAATACTACGCTTTGCTGATATATAAGTGTAGTTATATTTATGTGTGTTTGTAAGTTTTATTCCTCTTATATAAATGTATATATGCGAGTATAATTTTCTGTTTTTTTTCAGTTTAACGCTTTTACCCGCAATAGGGAACCCAGTATCAAGATACTCGGTCTCCACATTCCACCCGTATTCAAGACATTGCGTCATTACGCAACGTTTAGTTCCCCCCCACTCAAACGCCCCGTTTTATATTACCAAAGCGTAGAAATGAAATTAATCAAATTGTGATCGTTCCTCCAAGTAGGAATTGAACCCACAACCATCAGGTTTACAGTAAAACTCTGTCCCACTGCACCAAGATGGAATCAATAATTGAAAATATATATTTTAACTTTTTTATATGTTTTAAAACAGATGTTTTTCAGTATTATTTAGTCATTGAATGAAGTGCCATCGAAATACGTTACAAAATACACAATTACTCTTTATAGCCAATAAAAGGAAAACAGAACGACTTATATTTCCGTGTTACCAGTTAAACAGATCAAATAACATTCAATTATTGTAATGCGCTGCCAATTTCTATCACAAAAACTGTCACCTTTTAACTCGCTTTTATTAAATTCACCTGGATGTAACTATAAATTATTGTTCGAAAAAGTTGCACCTTTGTTTTCATCCATTTTTGATCACTTTTTGCGGTCTGGTTGACTTGAATACTTACACAGAGTTCCGATACCATACTTTTATATAATAACTTGAATGACTTTGATAACGAAGAAATTATTCCAAGCACATTTCTTATACAACGTATTAAATTTCAGCGTTTAGAGCTAACGCATATGGCTTAGTGGTCAGAGCACTTTGACTGTGGATGGCTTCAAGTGGATTTGGATCCCGCTGCGTTAAAAAAAAAACTGAAAATGTTTTTTCATATCCTAAGTACAAATTTTAAATATAATGTTTCTGTTACTTTTTCTATATAAATAATTTTTATCTATATCTAAAATACATATCACTAATAAATCGTTACACAGGGCGACTATTTATTGTAAAGAATAAATAAATTACTTCCTCAAGTTGGATTTCTCCATCCAAGGTGTAATACTTCCAAGGTTTTGCCTTGTTCAGTATTAAAAGAAATGTAATGTTGACAATGAAACGTAAAATGAATAGGCATTGTTATTTAATATTAAATGTGAATAGTATTAGTTTTTAAGTAAAATACAGCCATTTTTAATGTAATTTTATAACTAAATTCTGTGTTATGTTGTTTTAATACTTTTATTCGTGAAATTGTTTAATTTGCTTAAAATATTTTGAATAAATCACATAAATCGCAACTGACAATAAAAGTAAAATCTATTAATTTAAAAAAATAGATATGCTATTCGATTAATCAATATATATTATATATTGTTAACATTTTTTAAAGTATTATTCGCACACTTAGGAAATTGAAAAAGACCATTGTGTAACGTCCTCAACCCTTGACTAATTAAGTATTTACACATAGGATTAGTGTATAAGTTACACGCAATGTGTATAAGTTGATTATGCCTGTGGACTTTAGAGATTGACGGTTATCGCGTATACGCTTATACAACATACCTGAATGATAACTAAAGGTTACCTAAAGCATATATATACAGGTAAACTAAAGGTTAAAATTAAATATAACCAAAGAAAGGTAACAGATAGGTGTAAAATTTACTTTATATTTTATAATTTTCTAGTTAATTACTGATGTAGGTATTGCGATTGCCTTTAAATATTTAGGTATAGAGGATCTAGTATCACTTCCGCACTCGAAAAAATAACACAAGGTCACAGATGCTGCGGAGCTTACCTCTGCAATATATATAAGATTCCTCAAATTGGAATTTCAACCCATAACCAAAGTAACTAATCCTCATTTTTTTTTCAACTATACTTTAAGGTTGTAACTGATTTTAAATATAAAAATTTTATCCAGAACATAATATATGACATAAGGATATATTATAAATAAAACATCACGGCTATGAAAGAAACATTTTATTTCACTTTTTCTTTCTAATAGTGCCTCCACAATTACACTTTCCATACAATAATGTCTATAGAAAAGAAACGAGCGTGAAGCACAGATAGCTTGACCTGTCCTAATAATCAGTTATTCCTATAAGAAGGCCGTGAATTAGGCGATACATAAAAGATGGATGTACATTTACTTCACATTTACAGATTCTTAAATAATATTAATTTTAAAAACCTCTTAAATGCGCGGAACTTTTAATGTATTATGGATTAGATTATTATTTGTTTATGTAATTTTGACTTAAATACAAAATTTCATAATGACAAAAATGGTGGAGTAAATTGAATTATACTTTTTGAGTCATTTCACGCATTTAAGGGCTAAAAAAAATCGTGTGCATTTGCTAACAATATATGCAATTTGTTTATCATAGAAATATCGTAGTAATTAAGCTTTTCTCTTTTTTTTATTAGAAATCTACATGAAGTTTGCATTTGTTCCCTTTCATTTTACTTGCACATAATCGTTAACAATGCGACAAAAAATATTCAAAAAGAAATAAATTGCAATAATGAAACAATTCTACATATTACAAGTTATTAGTAAAAGATTTACAGTTTTATTCTTCTATGTAGTAGAAGAAAGAATAAAACTGTACATCCCTTATGTATATAATGTATATAATAGCGATAAATTTTAAAGCTAATAGCCCCTCTGGGTAACATGTGGTAATATACTACTTTATTTACATAATAATATAATAAATTACAGGTAATGTCTCTGTTACCTTTAATAAGTCATTACAGATACGCTTACGTTAAAGTGGATAAACTGTTTATATATTTGAAGGTTTTATTTGTATTGTTTTGTAAATATTTTAAAATAATAACAATGACTAGATATATGCATATGCCAAAAAGGAAATTAAATACATGACAATTGCTTAAGAGAAACAATTACTTCCTCAGGTGATAGATTGTATAGAAATCAATATCTTGAAGCATCCGTATAGCTTAAAAATATAGGTGGACCTTATTAAATTTGACATATTATATATATACACACACGATATGATTATATGTAATACACACACATGTGTGTGTGTGTATGTGTGTGTATGTGTTCGTGTGTGTATGTGTGGGTGTATGTAAGTGTGTGTATGTGTGTGTGTGTATGTGTGTGTGTGTGTGTATGTGAGTGTATGTGTGAGTGTATGTGTGTATGTATGTGTGTGTGTGTGTGTGTATGTGTGTGTGTATGTGTGGGTGTGTGTATGTGTGTGTGTATTACATATAATCATAATAAATGAACAAAACATTATTGGAAAAAATGCCAAGTAATTTTGCTTTTATTGTCTATACTAATCATGTTAATTCTATATGACTAGATACGCTAAAATCCTACGCGATATGTGACAACAATTTCAAAGCAATTAAATAGTGTTCTTGAAGAAACAAAGTTAACTACACTATTTATTTTAGAATCGTTGTTTAACAATTACATATTTTGCATGATTAATGGAATTCGATATTATAATTAAAATTTAGCCTACAATCTTACTTGTTTTTCACTCTCGATAAAATCTCAAGGTCTAACAGAGTAGTGTTAAAGCGAATTAAATGCTACAATAAAGTTTTATTATAACTACTACAATCTATTACAAACACTTTTTTTTTATTCGAAGATTGTATCGAGAGCAAGTCATAATTATGAGAATTTTACAACGTTCAGGTAGCAGCTGACTCGTTTTTCAATACTTAAATAAGTTAAGTTATTAAAATTTAAAGTAATACTTACTATTTTTATATTTGATTAATATAGCTAAGTGAAAACAGTTCATTTACAATGCCGTAGTAAGCTTTAAATTACTTTAGAACATACGCTTTTTCTTTATGACAATATATATAGTTTTTTCCTACTAGACGTAACAGTCCTCTTTCCACTGAATACATAAAGCTATGCTGTATTCTTCAAAATACATATTCAAATCACACATCCCCATATAATTTAGTGGAAAGAAAACTTTATTACAGAAATTAATATATATATATATATATATATATATAAATTTCTACAAGCGCATTTATTTACAAAAGCTTAAAGTAATTTCAAAGAAACAACCAAAGTACCTACACAATTATTATATTAAGTTCTAGAGCTAAGTTAAAGCGAGTACGTAGCTAAGTTCTAATATCATACAACACCGGCAACGTGTAACCGGTAATAAGTCGTAATTATCCCAGATTCATTATTTTTACATTCACTTAAATATAAAGCTTTATATGGAATTTAATTTACATACGAATATATTTAGTTCCAATATACAATATTTCGTAGAAACTAGAAATTCACATTTTCTTTTTAATATACTGTGACGAGTAACGCTTGGGAGAGAAAATAATTAAAAAAGTATTTTTCGAAATTGGAACAAAAATCAAGGTGTTTGTTAGTAAAAAAACCTTACTAATATTAGTATAATTCGATAACGCAAATTAAAAATAGCGAATTATTACTAAAAGTTACAATAAAAAGTTAAAAATAACAATTACAAAATAAAAACACATTTTAATAAAATAATTTTAGTAAATTATTATTTTTACGCAATCTTAAGTGCTATATTAATGTACGTACCATTTATATATGGGTATTGAATTGAACAGAGATTCGAACCTGCAACCTATCCAATAATCAAATCTAACATACATGTCTTAAAACATCAGGAAATATTACTATACTATCAATTGATATATATATATATGTATATATATCGATATATATATATATATATATACCAGACTCTTCCGTTACTTACTGACTGACTGAAAGTCAACGCACAGTCAATATTACTGGGAATAGAAACCCTTTCTTAGGAACTGAAGGCGAAGACTGACAGAGGAGATATTTCGCTTTTTCTACAGTAAAGTGGAAAACAAAATTTTACTATTTACTATTGAAACTATGGAAGATACAAATGGAAATACTATGGACAAAGGTCGAAATAAATAATATGTGATACACACATTTACGACTTTTCCTTCTTCATAAGAAAACAAGGACTGAAACAAAACATATAGTTGCTTAGGGAGTTTACACTAAAGTTATTAATATACACTAAGTTATATAAATATTGTTTATATTTTTAACTAATATTTCCATTATTTATAAATAGCCTTATAACATAGATAAATACATTTATTGGTACACACACAAAGTTCTTATATTTTATTTGTTTTCAAAATCTAAGATTCAAAGCGATACAGACTCATTTATTTAGTTTACACATTACCCTATAAACTTTAGATATGATTATTATGTGCAGTCTAAACTACTATAAAGTGACATAATATGAAAACCACTTCTTTGAATTTCTACAAAAAAATACGAAAATCTGTTTGAAAATTGGAATTTTATGAAAACATTTTGTAATTTAAACCATTGTAAGAATCTACTAAGCAATCTTTTGAGACATAATCCTGTGATTTTCTCTAGAAATATAAAAATATATCAAAATTTGTTGGTTTAAAGGAAATAAAATATTGAACACACAATCATTGGGTCCACTTTCGCGATGTGATTGTCTAAGTAATTAAGGGAATGAAGTACTACACTGAATGTAAAAATTAAACGACCCTCAAGAGATTACCATAAAGATATCAACGGCAAAACACGAAAACGATTGGAATAATAAAAGCCGTTTCAAAGGAACACAAATAATTGGTTCTAAATGGAAAAGCTTTATTTATGATGAACGAACTTTTTGTATACACAGAGCTTCTGTCAGATTATTTTGGTACTTTCAATTTACTTTTTAATCAGTGCAAATCTGTGTCGTCTTAGGCGTATGCCTGATTCTAATCAGGCATGTATAATAAATGCGTCTTGTGATCTATCACAAGACGCATTTATTACAATATCTTATTTTATTACATAATTTTTCTTAATTTAACACAAAGTTACTATGAGATCATTAAACTTATTTTTTAACTAATATCAGTTCTTTACAAACCTTCTGTTACAAGATTTACTGGACTATGTAGGTTCCTCGCATTCCACTTCAGTAATTTTTCCTTTCCCGATGCCAAATTCATTGAGAGCGTCTTCTATATGCCTGACCTGAGTGCAAAATGTTGAATATGAAGTTTTAATTCAATTGTTTTTACATAATAATATATTATTTGTAATTTGGACGCTTGGTGCCGGTTATAAGATAAACTACGCGATACCAGTAGGCGGGCCGGCTCATTACTACTCAATATAAAGTAAAAAATATATCTAATTTTTTAGAAATTACACAAAAACTATAGCAATCCTTGAAAACTATAGCAAGAGAAATTTAAATAGATAAGCATTTCCAATGATGTTTCAACTTAACTATATCATAAAACAGTTTCGAACAAAATTTGTATTATGGAAAAGTATTCGAATTGACAATGTTTACTGAAAGTTATTGATTGCAGATATTGCATCTATTGTGTTAGAATGTATTTTTAACTTCACACTGTACTGCGCATAGCAGGCAAGGCGTTCAAATTTATATACGTTTTATAAAAATGTTTGTAGAAATTGTGGATTTAAAATGTAATGTATTAAAAAATACTTTTTGTATAATTTATAATAATTTATAACCTAAATAGTTCTGAATAGTTTTAGTTCCTTATACAAAGTGGGGTATGAAAATAACGCATATAGGTGATGATTTCCATTTATTCAATAGATCTAGTAAAAGTATAACAATTATTTTTATTTTTTTTATTTTATAATATATAATATACTAGAGTATATTATATAGATTAACTTAATAAGTATTATGTAAAGTATACAGACGTGCTTTCAATATAACTAACCGTAATTTGCTAATGAACTTTGCAGTAATAACTACGGGCCAACCCACGTCATAGTCCGCAAAATGGATGAGTCACCTGCGTAAGGGTTACAGGATGATTTCATTGGGGGGATAAGCTTCTACTGAGAACGATACTAATATAACACTGGTGGAGAATCATTATTATCACTAACTTTTTTTTTTAAATTTAAAGTCAGTCATTCCGTCAGTTTTGACATTGAATGGCAAGTCATTCTCCACTTTTCGGTCATTTTAGGAACATGCTGTATTTATTAGCGGGATTCTGCCCGTTCTTTCCATACTTGAATGCGGATAGGATAGCGGAGAATTCAGAAAGAATCTAGTATCAACACTTCGTACTGTACTTTAATGCATATTGTGTGATGATTAGCGGAACTCAACTCTATAATATAAATATATAATAATAATATATTTTTAAATGTTGTGAATTTTATTTAATACTATCGACACGCTCGCGGCTTCACCTTTCGTAAACTACACGATTAAACTATTAAATAATATACATGATTAATCCAGTTATAAATAGTTACATTTCAAAATGTTTAAGCTATTTCGTTTTTCGTCCGCACGCGTTCTCACTTAAATCACAAATTTTGCTTAAAATTATAATTTAAATTCTTTTAACTTTTTATTTACAGATATATGAATGAATGTAAAAAACACTCTTAACACTCAATGCTAAGGGAAGTTCACCAAAATATAGTCAAGTCAGTTATACAGTATAATTCAAAACTACATTTAAATCGGTCACGCCGTTTCTGAGATTAGCGTGCACAAACGCACAGACAAACCAAATGTAAATAAATAACCATTATTTTGGAATCTATTACATCGTTAAATGTCCCTAATAATATTTTTTCTTATACATCTTCCATGTACAGACAGCGATCAGTTACATTTTTATTATATGTATAATTTCTAATTAATTAATGTATGTATGAAGAAAGGAGTGCCTGAACACTAGGCACTAGATAAGTTATGCCTGCCTACTCTACCATGTGTGAAATTAAAAAAAAATATGTTTTTTTATATACATCGGTAGTGGAATCCACTTTCTAGATAGCATTTGTATTATATTGAACATTATAAATTTATTACACCTAACACTCTTTGTTAATGAAGGTTACGGGACCAACCCATGTCATAGCGTTTTATAAATGACTCACCTATGACAATTTGAATACAATTATGGAAATTATAACTTTGTTTAAATAGAGATTTGTTTCTATATATTTTTTATTATATAGATATTTTGAATATAAGTCTGTCTGTCATATATGTCTAACTGAGGCAATGTTGACTTAACAAAATAGTCGTAGGTTCAAATCAATCCATATCAATCTTGCGATTTAATGTAAAACTATTTAAGAACAGTGGACCGAATAATGTGTAATAGACGCACAGTCCAACGGCTGTGTTAAAAGTAACTTTATCTAATTCATTTATATTTAAACACTTACAATTCATAGATTTTAAAGTTCACATTCATTTTTTCACGCATTAAATTCATATTTTTGAATTTCGAATCCTATAATGCTATAATATGTTCCTTTTTAATCTTATTTTAGTTTCAAACTATTTTTTTTTAAATTACGCAAAGGATGTTGTATGTTGTATGTAACAGATGTATAATTCACAGACTGATTTTTTTTTTATTTGGAGCACAGAAGAATGAATTTGAGAAACAAAACTTATATTTGAAATTATTAATTATTTGTATATATACTTAAAAAATTAATTAAATACGATAACAATGAAATTTCCAATACTTACTTGAGAGGCCTCTGGATCAGTGCCGGGGTGTGAATACTTGTGAAGGAAATAGCACGTCCCAAGAATGTCTTTAGGGAAGGAGTTGGGGAGACACGACCTGTCGCGAGGCTCCATTTCAAAACCAGGAAACTTTATTAGCCACCTGCGCACAAAATTATACCAGTTATTCTAACTTTACCCGAGGGTATACGTGAAAAATGTCTTTTCAGGACAATCTCGCTGAATTATCCCGGATTATGTGTGGAAATGTTAGAAAATTTAAATTAAGTTTACAAATTGATGTTGACGAGAATGAAATAAAATGAAAGGTAAGTCAAAACTGGCTATAAGCATTTGATGACTAGGCTACTAGTATTTAAGTTTTAGGTTCGATTCTATCCGGATACATATTATATATATGGACATAGGTACATTCACTTGTTTATTAGTTTTCTAGTAACTCGCTTTGACTAGTTTGAATTTGAACAGTAATTCATTCTTATTTATTTGTTTATAATATTATCAATACGAAAGTAACTTTTTCTGTATGTCTCCTTTTGACGCCATCGCGGCTAAACCGCTGAACCGATTATAATAAAATGTTATATAGAGATACTAGAGGGTCTTGGGGTGAACATAGATTACTTTCTTTGTATTCTGAAATTGTTTTATGAAAAGGCCAAATACACGAAACATCTATAGTGCACACGCGAGCACGTCGCTAGTATTATATAAATAAATATGAAAAAAAATTGAAGAACACTTAATACACAGACTGCATGTCTGTGTATTAAGTGCTCTTGCCCATTGTATATGTACATTGCGCTTTAAACTTGACCGCAGTTAATTTATTTCTACTTGGCAGCTGAATATTTAGCAATGCGGTCGTAATGAATTAGACGTACTATCTGCCAAAGAGACATTTCTACCATTTTCAAATATTAAGCGAGTATAGAAGTTTGAAAACTAATGGAATGGCTGAATACAATTTGTAGTATTTTGTTAATTATTTAACACAATCACTAGGGGAAGGCAAAAATAATCTAAAGTATATCACTTTGATGAGCTAAACGCGCTTTGTCTAGGTAAGTTAAATTAAATTTACTTAAGTCGGTAAGTTAAATTTACTAAAGTGATTTTTGATAACAAATCCGCTTCACAAAAGTTGTCAAACGGATTTTAGCGTACATGAATAAATTAGTATAAAATATTGACAGCAAAATAAATTAATTGCCATCATTTTTACATTATCTATACAAATAAATAAAATTGGAGTATTTTTGTAATATTATAATAACCGCTTTTTACGAAATACATATATATGTACACACGGTACATGTACCGAAAAAACATGTTTTATAATTTTTGTCTGTCTTGTCTGTTTGTTCCGGCTAATCTCTGGAACGGCTGGACCAATTTAGAGGAATTTAGAAGGGAGTTTTACTAGCAGATACAAAATTTAATAAGAGAAATAACTTAGTCTACGTTCATTTTTGAATTCCACGCGGGCGAAGTCGCGGCCACAGCTTTCTATCATTGAATTTCATGAAAGATAAGAACTTAGTGTCAAGACACTCCGCTTTTCATCAAACTTTGAGACAAACTTTGAGTATACAAAAGCACGGCATTGAAAATAAGTTCATTATTCTTTCGATGTATTGATTAATTCTTTCGAGTAAGGTTCGATCTTATAACCATCGCATTTGTAGTCAGAGACTTTTACACTGGCCGCTTTTACAGTGGCAGTGTGGAAGCAGCGCCGTCATGGCGCCTTTTTTATATAAAAAATTCCAATAAAACCTTGTTTAAACCAAATTAAACCTTACAGGCTCTATTATATAAACTTATTAAATAATGTATTTGTATATATCTTCAATTTGCATACATTATAATCAATATCGACACAGAAAATGGTCAATCTATCGTATGATAAAGTTAAACGGTCCATAGGTTTATAGGAAAAGCGACGATGCGCACTAATTGAGTATCGAAACGGATTAAGCCCGCATTCAATACAAACAACCGTGACTAGATTTACATGTAGTATATAGTTATATATGTTTGTAAAGCCTTAGACTTAGATCTAACGTATAATGAAATTAAGTAATTGCCAGGTGTTCCTGATAACAATTTTTATACCGATAACCTAATTACATTTTTTATTAAGTCTAATTAAAGTGTAACACATAACTAAATACTAAAAATAATTTTAAAACAAATAAGTGTACATAGAACACGTGGTAGTGTGTACAATATTAATTTTATGAAGTTAATGTATTTCTAATATATTATTATAAAAAATATTGGCCTCCAGCATTTTGTTCTCTATAGAAATAAAACTATGCCAAATTTCATAACTTTAGCAAACAGGAGCCAATTTTTTTTCCTTTACGTATATATAAGATAAATTTCTTTCTATAAGAATATAGAAAAGTATATAATAACTTACTTATAAGTAGTTGGACTAACGTTGATCTTCAGAGGCTCTGATCCGGATTCAAACTTATTAGCGAGGGTGACGTTGTGGCCGAACAGACAGTACTTAAGCATAGTTTTGCCGACCACTCCAGCCAAAACCGTACCAGTGTGGAGGCCTATGCGCATCTGTTATATAAGAAATACGTTATTAAATATTTGTTATATTTTCTTAATTTGTACAAATTTTGTTAATATTTTGAGGCGCGATGGTAGTGGGTTATATTCCCACACTCTGGAATGTTTATATATATGTAAATTATTTAAATGTATCCGCTCCGGTGGCAAGACAACACGCAATGTCTCGATTGGGACGAAAAGTGGATTTTGACATTTCATTTGCATTTGAAACAAAGCTACTTTCTATAAGCTTTATTTAAAATTTGGACTTTCAAATAGAAATAAGTAACTAATTTATTATTATAGTAATTTATAATAGCATAAAGCTATATCATATATTTAAAGTACGACAGTTCACTGCTATTTTAGTATGATATATATTTTGCAGTAAATTTAATCGTGATTCAATATATTATGTGGTTAATTTAATTATTAGTAAAATAAATTGTTTGATATAAATGAAATATAACAAATAATTATGTATTAAAACGAGGCAGCTATATTAGACTCTATATCTGTATGCTTTTTGTATTTTAGTAAAAGCAGCTTCACAATTTTTGTCCCAGGGTAGTCAGAGAGAACCAAGTGCCAAGACACTAAGTGCTCCACATGCCGTCCAATATGTGAACCGATATGTTGCACGTTGAGTCACGAAACGAACCAAGTGGGGCAAGTGGGGACTGAACCCATAACCAATCTCCTTTGCAGTCAGACGCTGTTCTGCTACGCCACGTAGACCTCTTGTTTAAATATATCTTGTTTATATATACTTTATTTTCTTTTTAAGTAACTAACTCTACATTTCAATTATATTAGAATGTAGTTATTACCTTTATAGGATTTCCTTCGTGAGTCAGATGCTGGGCGCACGTCTCCACCATGCGTAACGCCATCCAAGCTATTTGCGGCGCATGAGTTTCTATTTTACGGTGCAAACCACTTGCCACGCAATATGCATCGCCGATTGTTTCAACCTATAAAATAATCTTTAATTAGTATGAATTTAAAACAATATATATTGTGAACAATATTGTTTTATTCAATATAGATGAATTTGATGTACAGGAAAAAGGTATTTAAAATGTTTAATTCAAAATCATGTTTTATGAAACGTGGTGGTCGTGTGTTTGTGTTTATTATTATACAACCTATCTATATACATGTAAGAAGAAAACACAAATAAATAATAATAATAATAAAAACACACTTCTGATGTCGGCAAAACACTATGGCCATAGTCGGTAGTAGATCGGTACACGTCAAGTCAAGAATGCCCGTTGGAAGTAGCTAATAGCGGGCAAAGATAATATGATTGACTCCTTACACACTATACATTCACACATAATCGCCACCATGCGAGTCACACTTAACATCTGGGGGCCCGATCCATCGCGCTTGCAGAGAACTCTGAGGTAGTGCCTGGAACTTGCGACCCAAGTCAAGTCACCACTCATTGGTCTCATCACTTATTGATCCAACCACTCATTGGTACAACTACTCACTGGTATAATCAATGACCAGACTAATAAGTAACGCACTTGCCAATAAATAGCCCATTGGAGCTATAATAGATGGCGCTTATGCGCCAACGTACATATACAAACGCATAGTTGTTTTTTGTTGTCACCAAACCCACCTAAACTACTGAACATATCGTGATAAGATTGTGACCATTCCTAGGGAACGGATACGGAACAATTTATAGATGGTCAATCTATAATTTTTTTAGAATTTTAACCCCTACGGCGGTCAAATTAGGGTTGGAAGTTTGTATGAAATTCCGTCATTTATAAAGTTAGAAATATGAAGCTTTGATTTTGGGTTACCGATTAAAAATGTCAATTCTTTGTCAAATTATACCCGTAAGGTCGCGAAATATGTGTTAAAAGTTTATATGGAAGTCCAAAATTTTTGACGTTTGAAATATGAAACTTTACTTATGAGCTAATGATTAAAAGTTAGTACATAACTGTTTTAGTGATTTTAGAAGAGTCAGATAAAATTTAGAGAAGTGAGTTGTCCGTCATTTGCAAATATAAAAACAAAAACTATCATTAAGCGATTATAAAGATTTTGTGCGAAATATATCTATGTACAAATATTAATATTCTACGAAGCTGAATTTGAAGACATTATATTCTCAATTCAATCAGACGCTGTAAGTAAAAACAAAAACAATAAATATTCTGAAGTACCTCAAAAAATACAAGAAAAAAAAAACCAAACACGGTAAAAAAATGGTAGTAACTAATTATTTAAAAGACCCAGCGAGAAAACTTACTTTATAAACGTCCAATTCTCCACAGAACACGTCAAACACACTATACAGGTCTTCGAGCATTGCAATCACCATCATGGGTGTGGCGGTAGCGCATATCGACGTAAAGCCGACTATATCACTGAACAGCATTGTCACATCATCATGGCTTTTAGCTTCTATAGCTTCACCTAGTAATGATATGTAAAATCTATGAATATATATATATATATATATATATATATATATATACAAAATTTAGTTTTTCCCACATAGCAGATCAGGCGGAGAGAACCTGGGGTCAACATTTTTTAAAGTGTTATTCCCATACTAAGGAAATTGAAAAAGACATATTTAGAAAACGTATAAAATTTTTAATGCAGCGGGATTTGAACCCGCGCCTCTTGAAAACCGTTAAAGCACTCTGACCGCTAAAACCGCTGACCGTTGAAATTCTTATACGCTTATTACAACTTGCATTTGTTGTTAGCATCTCTGTAGAGAGATTTTTACAAATTTCTGCTACGCAAAGATTATTCTACGAACAATCGTTTGGCAAGAGAGAATGCTATTTATGAAATAAATATTTTTTTTCAACATTTTTTAAAGTGTTATTCCCACACTAAGGAAATTGAAAAATACATATTTAGAAAACGTATAAAAATTTGAATTTGAACATCCCGCTGATGTAGGACGCATGGCTTAGCGGTCAGAGCGCTTGAACGGTTTTCAAGAGGCGCGGGTTCAAATCCCGCTGCGTTCAAATTTTTATACGTTTTATAAATATGTATTTTTTAGGGTCAAGATACTCCCACACTCCCGCTCCACTTTCCGTCCGAATTTGGCACAATGCGTGTTGAGTGGCCGAAATCAGCTATTATGCTTAGTCTTATAGACTGGGAAAATGAAAATAATTTAATCATACCTTCGAATCATTGTACAATCTAGCTGATCAATTTATGACCTAGATCTTAAATGACCAAAAAGTAAATTTGATCAATACTAGGTAGGGCAGGTCTTTCCACTCCATTTTACATAAAGTATAATGGATGAAGTACACAATTTTTCATTAAAAAAGTTCAGGGACACTTTTAATTAATCAAACAATTATTACACAAGCTATCATCTGCTTGCTAGACCTACACGTTGTCGCGTCGACGCGTATTTTACACGTAAACGAGGCCACTTGTATATATAATATAGTAAAAAAAACTACAACTTACCAAGCCAAAGCCGTTTCGCGATATGCGGTGGGAATATTAAATGCAGTAGACTGACGTTTTTCTCTCGTTCCTTGTCGACTGATTTACTGGTTTCCATTATTGAATTTTTCAATTTATCCATTCTCTTTCGGAGGCCGTCCTGAAAAAGGTATTGTAAAATATCTGCGAAATATTGTTGCATTTAAAAAAGGATTGTTCTATGAGGCCATTTGACAACGTCTCACTGTGAAAGTGATGATTATGGGTTAGATTCCTACGCGGGGGAATTATTATATTTAAAATGTTTTCATTTATCTATTCTAGAGTCAAGACAAAGCTCGGCGTTGAGTTCCAACTCTCAATACACAATGTCTTGCATTCTCGTTAAATACAGTTAAATACATGGCCCAATAGAACAGTATGCGAGCGAAACTCATTTGATTGTGGGTTAATTCGGGTGGAAATTGTAGAATGAAATGAAAGGAATAAGCTTGTTGCCTACCCTGCTGCGAGGAAAAAAGCTTAAAGATGCCAAAATATTATACGTGATAAATAAAATTATGCGAACCTCTTCACCTGTCAAAAATTCCATTAAAAACGAGGCAGGTATATACGAGAAGGGTATTTTTCACGGCCACTTAATTGAAAACCAATTATTGGACGCAGAGAACATTTACAAATTCCCATTAAAGCCAGTATTGGATAATAAGATTTATTGCTGTAACAAAAATAGAACGGCTCTATTTCGCCTATTTATTATATTGTCATAAAGCAATAACGAAACGAGTTTGATATTGTTTTTTATAATAAAGTTTTTAAAGGCTTTCCGTATTTATTTAGTTTATCTAATCAGTTAACTGGGTATATAAATAGAAAAGCGATTTTTTTCGCAATATGAGGGTCTACTTCCAAAACACTCCGTTCTCCGCTTCTTCGAGAATTTGAGACATTGCGTATTAAATGGTGAAAATCAACACCGTGCGCTGTTTTATTATAGCGGAATATAATAAATAAGAAAAAAGAAATAGTATAGTCATTTCCTCGAGTGGAAATTGTAATTAAATCAATTGGGTTTACCACGTTGCCTCGATGGCCTGGTTTTAATAATGAATACAATTAAAAATCAGTCAATGTACCTAATATCAATTAGTGACTAAATTAAAAAAAAAACTATTATAAGAAATAAATAGGAAAGTAAATAAACGCATTATGATTCTTTAAACATTAAAAAATAACAATAATTTGGACTGACATGTAACATATACACTTCAAATTGTATGTACTGAGGAATTTAATAAAACCTATTGGCTTAAACTAAAACGACTAAACCCATTATTATACATTGAAGCCATTGTGGCGCAATATGACAGCGTTTGATTTTAATTGCGTTGATCATGGGATCGATTCCCACTTATGGGAAATATTATATTTAAATTAATTTCATTTCTCCGATTTTGTGACCAGACGAAGGGCAGCGTTGAGTTCCACCACTCAATACGCAATATCTTAGATTTGGGGGGAAAGTGGACTGCTATGCGGGATAAAGCGTGAAGCTCAAACAAATTATTTTACGAATGTATTTAAATATATACTCATTTCCGCACGGAACAGAAATTAAACAAGCCAATTATGTTGCTTGTAACCGCTATGCTTGTTCTCGGAGTTACATCATGCTATTTTAATTTGCGTTCGTTTAAAACCATGTCTATAATTAAGTTAAACTTTTAAAATTATTTAATATTTAACAGCTATTCCAGCGAGTTAATTGCTTTTCACATTTTCGCTCAACCTAAATTTAACAGTAGTCTAAAGTACTTTTAAATTGTTACTTTATTTAAGTCCTCATTTTTATAATATTTTAAAGTATGATTAATACATATTCAACATTTTTAAAGTGTTATTCACACACCTAGGAAAATGAAATCAATTTAAAAAAAACGATAAAGATAAAATTTTAACGCATCAGGATTGGAATCACGTCCATTCGCTCTGACCGTTAAGCCATGAGGTTTCCAAGAGACGCGGGTTCGAATCCTGCTCCGTTAAAATTTTTATACATTTTCTAAAAAATGTTTTTTTTTATTAATACATTTTAAGGTGTAATTATGAAATATTATACAAACAGTAGCATCATTTGATTCATCTTACACACTTTGTCACTTGAAATTTTAAATACGATTGTGACAATTTAGCTTTTATTTTTTGTATAGGAACTTAGGCTTCACTTTTACTGGTTGGCTAGTTGGCAGAGAGATCCTAATGGCATAACACTCCGTTCTCAGCTTTCTTCCCGAATTCGTTGATTTGCGGGACTCATTGTCGCGCTGTGTCTTGCCGAGCAGCAAATAAATATAATTCAAAAAAAAATATTTCTCCACGTGGCTTTCGAACCCACAACCATTGTACTTACAGTCAGACGCTGTCACGTCTACTGTCACGATTACCTTCAAAGAGCGATATGAACTAAATATTTAAGTTTTTATACACAAAGTAATATTTATAAAACCTACCTCAATATTTGCTCCAAAAACTAGCCGTACTAAATTAAAATTAAACTTAACTTAACTTAAAACCTAACCTAACCTTAAAACATTAAAAATAAAACACAACAAAATATTAAAGACGCGTGTAAAGTTATATAATTAAAAAAAAAATACTAACCTGTGCTCTCGTTTGTTCGCTAACTAAGATGACATCTCTGGTCGCATCGTGCAATGGTATATCCGAGATGAATAGACCACGCCCTGTGAGCCCTTCGAGGCCGTCGAGAAACGGTGAGCCGACGAAAAGTAGCGAATCAGACTCCGAACAGAAAACCATCTGGCCTTTTATCTCCAGTCCCTACGGAAAATTTGTTACAATAATTTTTTGTGAATATAAACTAGTGTATTACAGGAGATTTGCTTGATTTTATATCAATAAAATCGTTGGGAGGTTGCAATAGTGCTACTGTTTTCCATAAGTTCAATTTTCTTATGAAATTTTATTGTGTTTTTATAAAAAGTAGGAAATATGTCGTTTGTTTTGTTAAGTAGATTAAATTATAGCCAGCAAAAAATATGGCGGCAATTATAGTATTTAGTTCCGTCATTCAACACGCAATGTCGGCAATTAAGCCGGAACTGGATTTGACTATAGGTTCTCTCTTAAATTACTATGAGCCTTCGAAAGAAGGAATATTGTATATTGCCTTTTTGCTCTATTGAGTAAGTGTATGTGTGTAGTGTGAATTTGTAACAGTAATTTATATATATATTGTATGTATTTTTAATCATCAAATATGTATCTGTACTGTCTAGTTAATACAAAATATGACTTTGAAAAAGACATATTTAGAAAACGTATAAAAATTTGAACGCAGCAGGATTTCAACCTGCGCCTCTTGAAAAATAAGAGACGCGAGTTCAAATTTTTATACGTTTTCTAAATACGTCTTTTTCCATTTCCTAAGTGTGCGAATAATACTATAATTTTTTTTAAAAAATATGACTTATTTTATTACGTTTTCAATTTCTTTAGAACCACTAGACAGTAAATTTGAGTAACTAGTACTTATTCAACAAATAAATCAGTTAAAACGATATATACACATTTAAATGTAAGAAGTGAATAATTCAAGAAAGAACAAAATAATTTTATATACAACATTTTCCATATTAATATTTCTTATTACATGATGATGCAAATGGCCCAAATCTGAATGCGAGACCCATTTCATTTCATGGCTATATGAGTATTGTTTTGGTCGTATTTTGGCATGAAGTTCACATTTATGAGTAAAATTTTGATAAAATATTAACATTTCCGCTTCAAAACAGAGTTTGTGTTGTGAAATAATAAAGTTTTATTAACTTTAGCCTATATAAAATTATATATAACAAAACTAACTATAACAGAATTATATTTAAAGGTGTCATTTTTATTTGAAGATCTGTAGCTTTGTATAATGGTCGCAGATTCAAATCTTATGTTTATTTTGTTAATAGATGTATAATTGTGTATGTGGCTGCGTCCACCACTATATAGGATTGTAATGGACTCAAATAAAACAGTGCGTTGTCAACAAGCTAACGAGTCACTTGTCCTTCCATATCATTTCATACGCAACAGTACCGACATCGGACTACCCACATTTTTTTTTAAAAGTTAGTAAAAAATTCAGCTATACAATTTGGAGTTCAGAATACATTTAGATCACAATGTTCATACGTGAAAACATCAAAAGAAGGTCGTGTTTCGCAATATTTTTTTAAGAAGGAACAAGATTGTTACGTAAACGTCCCAACATTTGT
This sequence comes from Podotricha telesiphe, assembly GCA_038994665.1. NCBI lineage: Eukaryota > Metazoa > Arthropoda > Insecta > Lepidoptera > Nymphalidae > Podotricha > Podotricha telesiphe. Next base: position 23,505 of record JAOYRR010000420.1, on the reverse strand, counting down.
TTAAAAAGCAATTTTAATTAATACTTATTGTATATATTATATTAGAGAATCTACCGGCTTTGTGACATACAAATAAACCACTTTCTATCTACAAAGAAAATATTTTGATATCAAATCAGTTCCTTTTTAAATTTCATCTGGGCATTATACCTTTTGTAAAGTAAGGTTCAGGCCAGGCTACATTGACACTAATATTATAATTTATGTGTATTTCTAAGTGAAGATTTTGTGGTATTTACTTTATGGAAACAAGTAAAAAATTAAATGACTATACCAAACACAATAAAAATAATAATAGAACAACTATAAAAATATAATAAAATCAAGCAAAACACACAAAACACAGTCCTTGGACTAAAAAATATTTGTCATAACTAAAGTTATAACAATTTGTGAGATTGTTATGATAACTGTAATGGAGTTAGGGAGTAATTTGTACGGAAATAAAAACAATTCTGTGTTGCGTAGGTAGTAGTAGTAGGTTCTAGGCTATTTGCTAGGTTAATTTTGAAGAAAGAATATGGTGAATTTCCTTTTTACCTTGTTAATTCTTCTCCATATTTCGATATATTCTTCCCCAAATACTTTTCATATACTGGCGAAATATTTTGTCATGATAGCCACGCATTTTAAATAAATAAAAGTCCGAGCAACTGAAGATAAAAGACTTTCAATATCTTTTCTTTTCAGTTGCTCTGACTCTTAATATTAAACTTCAATTTGAATGAAAAGTCGATTAATATTTTTCATTAAAAAATAATCGATAATAACGCAAGAGAGAAAAAAAACGATTGACGCCTTTTTGGCCAATTGTAGCGCTACAATTTCTGCTCACAAGAACAATCAACTGGACAAGCCAAAAAGTATAAAGGAATTGTTTGAGTAACAAGATTATAGTTTTGCCAGCTACCTATGAAAGGCTTAGAGAGAACTCCTTCAAACCACGTTCATTTGAAACAAACTTATAAATATCAAAATATAAAGAAAACAAAATTCGCTACTAAAATCCCTTTACTAAGATCTCTTGTGAACCAGTCAAGTGAAGTAAATACAATTCAGATGTTATCTTCGCTCGAATTGTACGTTAAGCCTCTGTCCACAGTAGGACGGACTGCAGACGAGTGCAGCCGGAAGTAGTTTTAGAACAATATATTTTTTGAAAAAGATTCTGTAATTATGATTTAGAACTTTATTTTCTTTGAATCTTAATAAAAAAATTAAAGTAGATTAAAACCTATAGTAATTCTCAATTCGAGTTCAAGTTAATGATTGTATAGATAAGTTCTTTTTAACACTTAGAGTGCGATAACTTGTAATTTTCGTTTATATATATATATATATATATATATATATATATATATATAAATAAACGAAAACGATATATACATACTTAATTAATATATTAATTAATACGTAGTTATCACCGCCGCCTCCGTAGAATAATCCGGCAATGTAATGTTACTGGGTTTTTAATGTTATTCGGCAAATAGCCACCGCTTTCTATCACTTGTGTATTTTGTTGACTCTAGAAATACTATTGTGACACAATAGTCTAAATCCTTTTTAAAGATTTTTCAAATCACAATAGTCTGTCTTTCTAGGTGGATTTATTTCTGAATAGTATATAATAGTAGTGTATTGTAAATACCTTCAGTCACTACAGTTTTAGGTTCAAATCCACCTCAGGAATACATACAAAAGGACATACAGGAAAAAACAAACAGCAGCATTGAGTTGAGGGTATGTTCTCGCACCCAACATGGAACAATATATATATATAGAACTCTCAGACATTACTAAGTGACTGACAGACATATCACTACTTGGCGCAAGAAACTGAAATTTAACATATATAATCCTAGAGCATTGTCAGGGAGCAATAACAAAAGGATTCTTGGAAATTCTAACGGAATTTTACATTTTTTAGTTCACACAAGGGAAGTTGCGGGCTGCAATTCTTTATCATTGCAGGGTAGTCAGATAAAACCAAGTGTCAAGATCCATTCTTCAATTTACCATTCAATATCGAGACCTTGTTAAGAGACGGAACTCAACACCTCTCTTACCTCTTACCAGGGCCGAGTAATGAAAATAGTTTACACAGAGTGGGATTCGAACTCAACACTAATAATGTTTACTGTCGGGGCTGTCATTGCACCACGATGTATTATTGTAAAAAAAATCCCCAAATAATTCAAATTTGGAGCCTATTACCTGCAATCATATTAGTTGATTCACTGACTGCTCGTTTCTTATAAAAATAGATAGCAAAAACCTGGTATTGTCTCCATGTAATATTATTATACTAATTAAATGATGCCGACGTCACACTCTCCGTATAACAACTGCCATACTTATATTTATTACCGTTTATATGAAAAAAAAACAACAAGTGAAGAATTAATTAAATAGCTACATTACAATAACACGTTTAACCCTAATATACACATTCATTTTTTTTTATAAAAATGACAAACGTTGCTTTGGCAACGCGTATTTTACACGTCAACAAAGTTTTATAGTAAATATATTATATAATATTTTGACCACCGAACTACTTATCCGTATAAATTTATATTAAGCAGTTAAAATAACGATAAGGCAATGAAAAGATCTATTTCTAAGAAAATTTATGGCGTACAAGTAATAAAAACATGTCATATTTCAGTTTTGGCGTTTGAATATCATATCTTTCATATGATTTGACAACTTGATTTCAGTTGCTTGGAAAGATTCTTTCTTCTGGAGACTTCTTTTGGAGACTGGAAAATGCTATCAAATACGACCTATTTATATATTATCTATATAAGTATATTGTTTTAAAAAAACTAAAATTTTTTACTTCATACTAAAATTACATTAATTACATGCCCTGTTATGAATTATACAGATAAATCTCACTCGATTAGCATCTTTTCAAATTTGGTTAGGTAAAGGCAGGAGCTAGGACAGTGGAGGCGAGCGTTAATGCATTTTGAAGCACTAAAGGCGAACACTTGGATAACATGTCCCAGGCACTGCTTCGAGTTATTGAATGCTAAGGACTTTCTTGTCTACTAAAAAAAATCTAAGAAATCTTATATATTATAAACTGCGCTAATTACTGTGCGCAATTTCGTTCGGGTTTAAATAAATAACAAAAAATAACATTTTCGAGAAAGAGTTGGTTATAAAGAAGCTGCAGGAAGCTCGTAAAGAGGAGGTCACCTGATTAAGTAGGAAATTTAGAACTACACTGAGATGCCCAGATCAAAGAGAATAAGATCTAAGACAGTATTAAAACAATTCGTGTTAAAAGACAAGAAGGCGTGCAGTCCAGTTACGACCAAAGTTGCCCATAATCGAGTGACACATAAAACTAAAATTAGGAAATCCGACATCCATACCATCTACAACACACATCTAGAAAGTGAAAAGGAACGTTTATGATAATAATATAATTTTTGTTGCGTTTCTATTTTGTACGAATTTAAACGATTGTATTAATTCAAAGTGTTCATTAAAATTTTCAATCAGAAACGAAACAAAATTTAAAAGAACCGAATTGCGCACCGTTTAGCCATTCCAACAGCCCGACATATGTCGGACACATATTATAGTACATTTCTGACGTTTACGCCACTCAATGTTTCATTCGCGGTCGCCGACATTGCGTCCCTATGTTGAGTACAAATAGGCCAGTCTTGTATATGTGTGTTATAATATGAAATTTTAATGTAAAGACAGTCCTCCTGGCACCGTAAACACAATGGTTGTAGCATCCACCCCCACTCAAACAATATTATATAAATTATATTTATTTTCCCGCTCTGGTTAGACAAAACACGCTTGATTTTCGGCACTTAACACGCATTGTCTCGAATTTTGCACAGAAAGTGGAGAACTGAGTGTTTTAATACTACAAATTTCTCTGTACTTACCCCGCTATGCCAGAAAAAATGTGAAACTATTTTTTTTACTATATATATATATGAGAGTAGACTAAGTCTCGACCCATTAAACCATTTACGCTTATGTCACTTCTATAGAAACAAATGTACTGTATCGAAATATGATATAATAAAGAAGATTTGGCAGTATCCTTAAAATTATTATAAACAATAAAAGATGTACATCAACCGTAATTCATGTATATTTTTAAAAGTATTACATTACCAATAAATATTTATTATATATGCTTTACTGCACTTAAAAAAAAAAATTATTTACATTACAGAAGTTAAGTTAGCTACAGTGGAATAAAAATTCCAAGTTTCTATATTATTTTTTAAAAAATCATTTTCTGGACCTTAATTAAATTTAAATCCTATTATGCAAATTTTATATATTTCATCAAGTAACAAATCAATGAAAGGACAATTTATATTTTTTTTACATTTTTTAAAGTGTTATTCGCAAACTAAGGAAATTGAAAAAGACATATTCTGAAAACGTTTAAAAATTTGAACGCTGCGGATCTTTCCAGAACCGCGCCTCTTAACTGTTTTCAAGAGGCACGGGTTCGAATCCCGCCACGTTCAAATTTTTATACGTTTTCTAAATATGTCTTTTTCAAGGACAATTTAACTCGACAAGAACATTAATCATGCAACAGTACCTTAAACAACTATTAGTACTGCAAATTCCAATTCGACATAGTAATTGAAGCAAAATATTTAGAGATCCACAGTGGATATCTTACTTCGGCCTTCCATTGTGTGAAGTGTGTCCTCATCTCCTTTGTAGTTGGAGGCTCTAAAACGTTTCTATACAGGCCCTTTGTACCGCAATGTTGCCCCATATTACGTGGCGTTTACATTGACGACGGAGAAATTAGAAATGTTTAATTATTTTAGATATTGGACCTTATGGTCATTGTTAATAACTTAGTATGTTATTATCACATTTTAAGATAATGAAAAATTGGAACGCAGCGGGATTTGAACCCGCGCCACTTGAAAACCGTGCAAGTTCAACCATTTGAACGCGTGGCTTACCGGTCAGAGCGCGCTTGCACGGCTTTTCAAGAGGCGTGGCTCCAAATTGTTATTCGTTTTCTAAATATGTCTTCAATTCTTAGTGTGAGAATAACACTTTAAAAATGTTAATAAAACATAGTTAACTCATTAAAATGTATTAATACCATAAATCTTTCAGATATTTGGCTTTCAAGATTAAATATCTGTACAGATGCATTAAAGTTATTAATTGATTTTTTTAAACAAAGTAAGATAATATACCAAATAATGTTAAATATGTATTCTTTAAGTTTTTTTGGCGCGGTTTCAAATCCCACTGCGTTCCAAATTTTTACAATGCCTTCAATATGTTCTAAAACAATATGTATTTTAAAGCGTCATAAAATCGCCAGGCATGTTTCCAATTAAAAACTGAAATAATATGAATATATATATATGTGACTTATACTATCAATATAAATATCCAAAATATGGCATAGAATAGAATTTCTATGTTTATATAAAGAATAAACTAGAAACACGTTGGTTATGCGTTCTGAATGTCTAATATCTGGCAAGGTCTTGTACTCTCATGGAATTATAAGGACTACTTGTAGCGATCAATGCTTCACGTTGAAATAACTTATTTAATTTTGTGCTCTAGATTCCTTTTTATTTGTAAAAGAAAAGAGCTTTTCTTTTTAAGTTAACGACTATTAGAGAAATTGTGCAATATCTTATGTATTTAATAGACAAAGTTGTTAAGCAATTCATATATTTTTCGACTACCTCTGAACGTTGTATGAGTGTCATTATAATATGGTAATAACATTCATGTTTCGAAAGCTATTACTTTTTACGTTCTACTGAATTTTCGCAATATTAAACCTAATTTTGTTTATTTTCATTTGTTTATTTTAAAAAATATGTTTTTCAATTACCTAAGTGTCTGAATAATACTTTAAGAAAATGTTTAAAAAGAAATCATTTTGTTTAATAGGAGCAAAAAAGCCTAAAAACTATCTAAGGCAGCAGCTTAACGCTGTTTTCCGTATAGCAGGCTCGGCAGAGAGAACGTAGTGTGACGACACTTAGTTCTCTATTTTCCACCCGAATTCGAGACATTAGATGCCATGTAATGATTTCACTCAAGGCCACTTTTACCATTCAGAAGTGCCTTATTATTATTATAGGGAAACGTGAATGAAGGAACAATAAATTTTGTCGTTTACAAGTAACATATTAATCATCACTTTTTCATTTCCAACAATACTAGCGTAGTTGCTTGAAGCAATTTATCTAAGTCCCTAAGATATATTAGTATAGTATAGAAGAGTGAGTGCAAATTCAATTCAGGACAAATAGTAGGTTTACTGTAGCATATAAAATTGGATACTATTCCAGTTTGTATGTATAACAACAAACAAAACAAAAATGAATTTTTATTTTCCATCCATAAAATGTATATTTATAAAGCTCTTGTGTTATTGAATGAATGACAGACAACCCACAGCTTAAACTTATGGACGAAGAAAGCTGAAATTGGCACGTAGGTTCCTTGAGAAGTGCAAGGGAGCAGCATCAGGAGAGAATGTCCTGTAATTCTTACGGGGACGAGAAAAATCAGGATTACAGAAGCTTTAATTAACTTTTGGTATAAAGTTCAAGTGGAAGCTTTATTGGTTTAAGTATTATCTAATTTGTCTTCATCATATGTGTTCTAATATACTGTATAATTCCCAAATAGAAAGTGTTTTTTAAAGAAATTGTATTTAAGGTATTTTAATCATTTTAATTTCTTTTTTCTGGTAAGATAAAGCGCGGCGGCGTTGAGTTTCGCCACTCTATAAACAAAGTCTCAATTTGAAAGTGGAGAATAAAATCTTTTCACACTAGGTTCTCTCTGAATACCCTTTTAAGGCAAAAAAAGCGTAAAGCTGCAAAAAAGGTACCGCTATCATTTTATTTCAATAGTCTCTCAATGTATAAGACGATTCTATGCTAAGTTGTCTTAATTTTAAATATTTCATAAGCTTTCGCCAGATAAATTTCTTTAAAATCGAAGGATTTAAAACCGACTAAGGGAATGATGTATTATAAAATTATTTTATTCTATGATCATTCTGCTGACACGAAAGATTATGCATCGAGCCAAAAACAATATTATTTTTAAATGAATCGCGGATCAGACTAAGTAAGCCTACGTATAATGAAAATATATTTTGATGTATAATCAAAGTGCCTTCAAGTAGGAATCGAACCCATTACCATTCCGAGTACGTTAAGACAGTTTAGTACTGACTACTAAAGAAGGTGTCATTATTTTGTTTGTTTTATTTTTCGTACATTTTCAGTATTTACAACTAGGCTTAAGGCTTATAGAGTATTCCCTAAGAGAGTCCAGTTTTATAATTAGTTGCCCGCTCTTAAATTAAATGTACGGTTGAATTTATTATATAAACTAACTGTTCTTAAGATTAACTGAGCTATAATAAATAATTAAGGCTAATTAAACTAAAAAAAAATTTAATATATCTTATCTTTTTAATAAAAGTGCTTCATGTTGCTGCTTCATTCCCTTACTTGAAACTAAAGACTAATAACCGTTTAAATACAAACATTGCGTAAAACCTATGGAAATTGAAATTGTAAATTAACATTTAAAAAATAAATAATACGAGAAGCGAAAAATTTCATTAAGAAAAATTTTCACCGGTGAAATGTGGATGATTTTCTAATATCTCTTGAAAGTTATAATAATGTTCCTTCAAAAATCATATTAAACGATGCCTTCGACCTTCAAACGGATTATCCAAACGATTAGGGTAATAAATGAAGCGGCATATTTTACACAAGTTCCATACCCTCGCCTGGTATAACGATCTAATACTCGCATTTAAATAACATATAAATTCTCTTACTTTACCTGAATAAAAGTAGCTTAAGTATTTAATGTTATTTAATTTGAATTAATTCAAAAAGCTATTTATTTAAGCTTGAAATTTCTATGCATATAACAAAAATGTAACTGATAAATTATTAGTGGCATTTATTAATGTAGTAGAACCCAAAACAATGATTTTAAATTTTCTTTTCTGTTTGTCTGTTTGTTTGTGCACGCTAATCTCAGAAAGGGCTTAACCGATTTCAACGCAGTTTTGACTAATGTATTGTGGTAGGTTTCTCTTAACATATTATGTATTATGTATTTGTGTTTCTTATATTTTAATCAATTCATAAACAAAAAAGTTACAACCATTTATATTATAAATTTAAGCAAAATTTGTGATTTAAGTGAAAACGCGGGCGGGTGAAAAAACGAAATGGTTTAGTAATGTAGTTTACGCAGGGGAAGCCACGAGCGGGTTGCTAGTATTCAATATTATAATACGAAAGTTGAATTATTATTTTTATTCATTTTCTATTGAACTGAAAATATTAACATAGTATATATTTTTCTTTTGATTTCCGCCTGCATTCTTCTTCTGATTATATTATATTACTCGAATATAATACTGTGACTATAAAACTGTGTGAATTGTAATATATATATATTTTTAAATAACTATTAAAAAAGTATAAAAACATGAGACAATAATGTCAATTTTTTTTCCCTTGTGTCTTGTAAACAGTAAAATAATGGTAATACAAATAAACCTTACCGACACTACTTGTGCTTCTGCATCCACACATCCCATTCCTTGTTCTTGAGGCAAATTTGAATAAATCCAAATCATACTTCTTCTATCAAATACCCAAAGAAACTTACAAAATCTTATATTTGCGCTTTTACAATTTTTTTCCCAGCTTTACGCTTTTTCCCGGCATACGCAAGGCATATGTATAGCGTAGGCAGAGAGAACCTATATTGTCAAAGTTCTTTCTCCACTTTCCGCCCAAAATTCAACGCTGTACTATGTTTTTCATATTTCATTATACATAGGTGATATTACTAAAAAGCTTTTTTATAATGAAAATTTCGTGAGCTTATTTATAATATTATCATATCAAAAATAACACATAGTAATATGAAACTGAACAAAGGGAATAAACCCGAAGCTATATTTCACATGGAATGTCAGAATAAGTTATTACCTCAAAGAAAATGTAATCTCGTATTAAGATCGTAATTCTTTAATCCTATCTGCTTTGACCTGTAACAACCTTTAATGTGCGTGGTGTAAAATATTATTTAATGTTTCTAGTGGGCACTACAAGTTAGATTTTATTTATATTATAATTTCTGTGCTCTTGATAAAGCCAGAGCGTTGAGTTCTGCCAAACATTACGCCTAATTACTAAAGCTAGTAAAAACATATCTAAAATAGATCGATATTCCAAAGGAAAAAAGGTCTACATTTTTATTTTGTTTGGAATTTACTTAAGTAAAAGACATATTTAGAAAACGTATAAAAATTGAACGCAGCGGGATTTGAACCCGCGCCTCTTGAAAACCGTTCAAGCGCTCTGACCGCCTAAGTGTGGGAATAACACTTTAAAAAATGTTAACAAAATATAAATTTACTTAAGTACTTTTAAAGTCGTAAGTGTTCTTGTAATAATAATTCGCAATTACTGTAAGTATTGACATGATGTACATGTCTATTATATTAGATTAGAATTCAAGTTTTATTCGTTATATCTTTTAAGTTATTAAAAGATTTTTAAATTTCATTTCATAGAACGAAATTGAAATAAAAAAAACTGAATAACGACGAAATACAATTAATGAATTTTGATTTAGTAAGAGACATTTTTATCAATTATATAAATTTATATAAATTTTATATATTTATTATATTCCCATCGTATCGTTTCCATTCTAGAGGTCATACTAAGATCATGGCTTAAGATAGGATCATTGGGTCAAGTCTTGTGGAAAGTCGGTTAGACACTGAATTTAGCTCTTTCCTTTCATATTTCAACATTTTTTATATTAGATATTTTGAGATATGAAGTAAAAATAACATTATACCTAAGAAACATATTTAAAACGTATGTAACTTGAACGCAGCGGGATTTGAACCCGCACCCTTGAAAACCGTTCAAGAAGAGGCGCGGAAAAATTGTAAAAGCGCAAATATAAGATTTTGTATAAGTTTCTTTGGGTATTTGATAGAAGAAGTTAGATTTTATTTATGGATTTATTAATTCTTGCCTCAAGAACAAGGAATGGGATGTGTGGATGCAGAAGCACAAGTAGTGTCGGTAAGGTTTATTTGTATTACCATTATTTTACTGTTTACAAGACACAAGGGAAAAAAATTGACATTATTGTTTCATGTTATTATACTTTTTAATAGTTATTTAAAAAATATATATATCACAATTCACACAGTTTTATAGTCACAGTATTATATTCGAGTAATATAATATAATCAGAAGAAGAATGCAGGCGGAAATCAAAAGAAAAATATATACTATGTTAATATTTTCAGTTCAATAGAAAATGAATAAAAATAATAATTCAACTTTCGTATTATAATATTGAATACTAGCAACCCGCTCGTGGCTTCCCCTGCGTAAACTACATTACTAAACCATTTCGTTTTTTCACCCGCCCGCGTTTTCACTTAAATCACAAATTTTGCTTAAATTTATAATATGAATGGTTGTAACTTTTTTGTTTATGAATTGATTAAAATATAAGAAACACAAATACATAATACATAATATGTTAAGAGAAACCTACCACAATACATTAGTCAAAACTGCGTTGAAATCGGTTAAGCCCTTTCTGAGATTAGCGTGCACAAACAAACAGACAAACAGAAAAGAAAATTTAAAATCATTGTTTTGGGTTCTACTACATTAATAAATGCCACTAATAATTTATCAGTTACATTTTTAATTATATGCATAGAAATTTCAAGCTTAAATAAATAGCTTTTTGAATTAATTCAAATTAAATAACATTAAATACTTAAGCTACTTTTATTCAGGTAAAGTAAGAGAATTTATATGTTATTTAAATGCGAGTATTAGATCGTTATACCAGGCGAGGGTATGGAACTTGTGTAAAATATGCCGCTTCATTTATTACCCTAATCGTTTGGATAATCCGTTTGAAGGTCGAAGGCATCGTTTAATATGATTTTTGAAGGAACATTATTATAACTTTCAAGAGATATTAGAAAATCATCCACATTTCACCGGCGAAAATTTTTCTTAATGAAATTTTTCCTTCTCGTATTATTTATTTTTTAAATGTTAATTTACAATTTCAATTTCCATAGGTTTTACGCAATGTTTGTATTTAAACGGTTATTAGTGTTTAGTTTCAAGTAAGGGAATGAAGCAGCAACATGAAGCACTTTTATTAAAAAGATAAGATATAATAATTTTTTTTTTAGTTTAATTAGCCTTAATTATTTATTATAGCTGAGTTAATCTTAAGAACAGTTAGTTTATATAATAAATTCAACTGTACATTTAATTTAAGAGCGGGCAACTAATTATAAAACTGGACTCTCAGGGAATACTCTATAAGCCTTAAGCCTAGTTGTAAATACTGAAAATGTACGAAAAATAAAACAAACAAAATAATGACACCTTCTTTAGTAGTCAGTACTAAACTGTCTTAACGTACTCGGAATGGTAATGGGTTCGATTCCTACTTGAAGGCACTTTGATTATACATCAAAATATATTTTCATTATACGTAGGCTTACTTAGTCTGATCCGCGATTCATTTAAAAATAATATTGCTTTTGGCTCGATGCATAATCTTTCGTGTCAGCAGAATGAACATAGAATAAAATAATTTTATAATACATCATTCCCTTAGTCGGTTTTAAATCCTTCGATTTTAAAGAAATTTATCTTGCGAAAGCTTATGAAATATTTAAAATTAAGACAACTTAGCATAGAATCGTCTTATACATTGAGAGACTATTGAAATAAAATGATAGCGGTACCTTTTTTGCAGCTTTACGCTTTTTTTGCCTTAAAAGGGTATTCAGAGAGAACCTAGTGTGAAAAGATTTTATTCTCCACTTTCAAATCGAGACTTTGTATGTAGAGTGGCGAAACTCAACGCCGCCGCGCTTTATCTTACCAGAAAAAGAAATGAAAATAATATAAATGCCTCAAATATATTTTTTTCAAACGTGGATTCGATCCCACAGCCATTCTCGTTTATAATCAGACGCTATCCCATTGTGCTACGTTAGCCTCTCAGCATTGAATTGTATATTTTTTTTTTAAATGAATAATTAATACTTTAACTAAAGATATAATCTGCGTAAGATTAAATTTATTTATTCTTAAGCAATATAAACTAATGTTTGGTAGTAACAAATTTCCAAAAAACAACCAGCCTTTTACCATTCCATATTCAAAGGGTTATTGTTTTATCAATACATTTACAAAGCAAACCATCTGTGAAAGTGTCGCCGTTTGAAGTTGTCAAAATATAAGCCCGATGTAACGCTTAGTAAATCCCGCGTACAAAATCGTATGAGGTTTTTTTTTTACGTCCATACACGATTTTTGTTACAGTCATAAATTTCTTTTGATTTCTATATTGGGAACAAATAAATTTGCCGCAGGGTTACAAATGGAGTTGTGTGTTTTGCTTCTTTTACAAAGACTTCAAGGGATACATTTTGCTTATAGTTTTTTTATGATTTTTGTTGCTAACGTAAATGGCTTGTAGCAAATATAAGAACACTATTACCTACGGTATTTGGATAATAAATAAATAAATAGAAAAAAAGAAAATTATATATTTCTGTATACTTAAAAACCGAATATTGTATTTGTGTAATATGAAAGTTATTTTCTTAATAAAACACATGATAAACAGTCATCATATAATAAATATAAATCGCTTATATAACAATATTGTATTAATTAATAAAATATAGACAAATAAGTTAAATTATATGAACATATCCTATAATAATCTAGACCAAGAGTGCCAAGTTCAATTCAATTTTACACAAACAAATTGAAACCACTTTTGAAGTCTTAATAACTCAAAATTTACTTTTATATTTATGAATTGTATTCTAATTTCTATATTAAAACCTCTTTGATTAACTTACAAGAGTAACAAGCTATGTTTTTGAAAAATACGATACAACTCAAAATATATAAAAATAGAATCATAATCATGTCAAAATGATAATTCTATTAGGAAATAACAAAATGTGTAGAAAAAATAGAGATATTCGAAGTTTTCATTAATATACTTATAAAATATTTTATTTGCTTAAACCAGCGATTGTACCAAGTTATTGGAACTTAATTTATTTATTGATCTATAAATAAATTTCAGGTCATCTATAGCACTTGGTAATCTTATTATTATGGCAAAATCAGCAAACAAACACGCATATTTTTAACATTGAACTTGGTTTCTATTATAATATACATAATATTTAATTCTTATTAAAATAATCACAAATGCTACACTTACTTCAATTAGTCACAAAATATATATATTTTTTAATTTTTATATTTAAAGAAGTAACCTTTGTTAAAAATATAAGCACATTACAACTTACGACTTTAATTGATTTATATCACTTACACCTATATCAAAACGATGTATATACCTGTACAGCAGTTAACTGAAAATATTGTAATATAAATAAACTAATTTTAATTAAGCAACTTACCTCCGCTAACGAAGTGGAGCCAGGTATCTTCAAGCAAAACATGAACGGTGTGTTTAATCTTTGAAGGATCTCGCGAAAGTCCAAAGGCACTCCTCTTGGCCTGAGGAGCCTAAAATATGTACCGAGGGACGACCCGTGAGACGAGAGGTAAGTGCCGAATAATCTCATGAAGCCACCACCTGTTAAAAGATAATTTTATAAGCGTAAATGGTCATCGTGCCGCAGTCCAACTGTAAACACAAATGGTTGTGGGTTCGATTTTCACTTGAAGGAATAACAATATTTAAATTATTTACATTTTCTCGCTTTGACTTCGGCAAAGTTAAGTTCATACTCGGATCACACAAAGTCACGATTTCGAGTGGAAAATTGAGAACGGAGTGCCTTGACTCTCTCTGAGTTCTCTCTGACTATCCTACTATGCGGGGAAAACATGAAGCTGGAATAAAAACATATATGTATAATATATATGTATTTTTAATAGAAATGCTCCATTTAATGGGGTAGACACTGTGGGCAGAGAAAAAAAGAATTTGTTCAATTAGAAGCGGATATTGGTTTTTTATATTAATGACTAAGCTATATCCTATAGAAAACATAATATTATAATTATATTTTTTAACATGTAACATTTTAACTAAAATAAACACAATACAGGATTAATCATTTTAAATGGAAATGCTAATTGTTTGTCATTGTGATTAATTACTGATAGTTTGTGTACTTGGATACAACATTATTTATATGTTAAATAGTAGATACTTTAAACATTTAATAACTTGTACTATTGTACTAACTAGAAGACCCATTGAGTGTAAATTACGCGTTACCATAGCAACGCGTATGTCACTTTATCAAATAATTTATGTCAAGCACATGGCAGTAAGTAAGTAGTGTGTAATGTATATTTTATTAATTTAACAATTTTTCATGCATTATGATGGAAAACTTGGCTTTATAGGTTTTCTATATTTTATCTATCTCCGTCCGTATATTTTCCGTAAAAAGGAGCTTAAAGGTTTTCCATATCACATACACACGTATCAATATTTCGTAGTCAATACTCACGTTTCAATATTTTTAGATATTAAAATATTTTTCTTATTAAAAGTATCTTGGCGCTATATAAATAAACAAGAGTAGGTTCGATTTACACTAGGTTTCTGAGCGTTTGTCTGATGTTTTTCTACAAAATGTAGCCTAGTGTTGCATTGAATGTTATATTTCTAATATGGGTATAGAACAGAGAATAGAGTAAATTCAAAATATGCTTCGCACTACCTTAGTATAAGCCAATACCCTGGCAGGAATATGTAAATGGTACTATATCAGTTAGAAGGCTTTAAGCCTAGATAGATTATGGCCCTGAGAGATTTATAAGCTTCTGTATATATATATATATATATATAAAAAAAAAAAAAAAAAAAAAAAAAAAAAAAAAAAAAAAAAAAAAAAAAAAAAAAAAAAAAAAAAAAAAAAAAAAAAAAAAAAAAAAAAAAAAAAAAAAAAAATTGAACGCAAAATATTTAAATTTGAGAATTTATGGAATGATGTCCCCATAGCCTATAATTATTCATCTTTCGCATCCACCTTTATCTCGATCAATGGGCATGCGACGCTAAAGAACGTGATTGAATAATGCTCGCTTATTCACAGTCCCTTAGTAAATCATTTTGAGTTGAATGATTTTAATTTTCTATTCGTTTTATTCTCGTTTAGGTTCGATTACCGGTTAAGTCTACCATGATTGACTGTAAATGCGACGGTTGTGGCCTGTGAGTTCTATCGCAACTCGAAGAAATTATTATATATTAAAATGTAGTCCCGACTTAGGACGGAAAGTAGACAAGTGTCTTGACACTATTTTCTTTTTTATCTATCCCACTATACGGGGAAAATTCTTAATTTACAAAAAAATTATAAGATAATTATTTTTGATCCATATGTATTATAAATATTCCATACTCGTGATGTATGTAAATTTCAATGTGATTAACTTTGGTAAGAAAAGCATAATGCTAAGTTAAAATAAAGCGTAAAGTTAAAACAAGCGGAGAGTGTTACACTAATTCCCTGGAATGGAAGAAGTATTAAAATAAGTAATCAATAGGACCTCTTTGATCCTAGAATATGGCAAGTTTATATTGAAGTATCATGCGAAAGCAAAGAAATGAGCTTGTCAGTTACATACTTTGTACATATTACTCTGTAGAAAATATTGTGTTTTCACAGAATAGCGTATAAAATGTTATTTTAATATTTCTTTACTATATAAGATTCACGTTATAGCATGAGCTTAGATATTTTAGATAAGATAATTATGGTATTAAAAATATAGATGATACATTTCTTCTTCTTTGAAATTTTATTTTCAATTTGAAAGTTATATACAGTTCAAGTTCTTTGAAATTTTATTTTCAATTTGAAAGTTATATACAGAAAAATCATCAATCATTCAGTCAATCAAATCATCAAATATTCCACAGACCCGCAGTAGTAACAATTTTAATGAAAGCAAAACCTATATCATTTACAAAAATCGAATCCATTTATTTTTAACATTTTTAAAAGTAAACATTTTTAGGAAATTGAAAAACACTTTTAGGAAACTAAATCTCTAAGAAAGATCTAGGACACCAACGAATATAAATTTATTATACAAGGACATATATGTAGGTGTGCAATTATTTTTTTAAGTGAATATTTTACATATTACATTGAAAATTATTAAATCATGTTTCATATAATGACTTGTTGGTCTCCATCGCCTAGTTCTAGTATCTCTTAAAATTCGCAGAAATTGAAGTGCGAAGCGACAATTCCTAAGTGTTTTAATAACACTTTAAAATGTTAAAAATAACAATAACAAATTCTTGATCTATAAACATCTATTCACGTCAATTCATTATTTACAACAAGTAAGTTTGTGTGAAAAGGTAAAGGAGACAAGGATGAGCACTAAAATAGAGTGAAGCCTTCTAATAGGTACCCTCAGCCCGCCGCGGCCCTTATATATTGTAATTAATTAACCAGGGTGGACAGCGTGTGCTGTAGAATGTTTTTCTGGTGTGCTTTCAAATTTCCTTTTTATTTATACGAGACACACTATGGAATAAGAGACGATATCAGAGAAAATAAATGTTGAAATGAATGGGAACGTTGAATGGGAAAGAAAAACATTCAATCTCTTTTTACGAAAATTATGCGGACGGATACTACCAAATTCGGCGTAGTTATTTTATATGGAGAAAACGTACAAAGAGCCAATTTTTTTCATATAATACATTAGAATTGCGTCGATTTTATATAAATAAATATTGTACATTACACAATACCAATGAAACACATACAAGTACATTTTTGTATAAAATTGAATATACGCAGCTTTTAATTTCAAGTAATTTCTTCGAACATAACAGAATTTGAACCAGTGCCTTTAACTTAGTGCCATAACTTAGCTTATAGCTAAAACAGTTTTTACACTATAAACATCGGCACGACTAAACTCGTAAGTAACTTCATTAATCCAATTATTTGCAAAACAAATACTTTTGCGAGGCTTATTTATTTCAAGAAAACTTATAAAGACGTAAAGCCGAACATAAAAAGATTTAATTAAATTTTTCCTAAGAGAATATTACAATTATATTTATCTTTAATTTTCACTATACTTCTTCATTTCAGTATTATGCAGAGAAAAGAGAACAGTCATTTCTATATATATTAGAAAATCGTTTAAATATAATCCCTCCCCATCATTGGTGATCGAATCCACAACTGTCGCGTTTTTAGTAACGCTGGGTTGCGACGTGACCTGGCCTCAAGAAATATTAATTATATGTTTTATTACAAAACTTTACTTTACCCATTTCTTTTTACTACTAGACAAGCAAATATACTGTCGATATAATTTCTTTTTACTTAACTACTACAATAATTATTATATTGAATCGTAAATGAACGTCATAAATCCGGTGATTCTGATGAGACACGATAATATAAGGGTCATAAAATTGATAGAACCTAAATATAACGAGATACTGGGTGGAACGAGATGAAATTTTATAAACAATTTCGGATAAGCTCAGATACGATAAAGGCGATCTAAGAATTAATATCGCTTTGAAGAATTTAAAACAGAAGTCTAATTAGTGATATTTAAAAAATAAACTAAAATATATTTCTATATATTATTTTAACATTTTTAAAGTGTTAATCACACACTTATGAAATTGAAAAAGACATATTTAGAAAACGTATAAAAATTTGAACGCAGCGGGATTTGAACCCGCGCCTCTTGAAAATCGTTCAAGTTCAACCTTGAACGGTTTTGAAGAGGCGCGGGTTAAAATCTCGCTGCGTTCAAATTATTATACGTTTTCTAATTATGTATATTTCTATATAATCAGAAATAAAACTTAATATAGAAAACTCTTAGTCTTGATTATCAGTTCACCTGATAAGTATCCTGATACGTGTATAATTTTTCGAGCAAATCTTACAGCTTAAAGTTGATTTGAAAAATATTTTTTTACTATGGTTGACTGACAGACTATAGCAAATAATTTTGCATTTTAATATGCATTTAAATATTTTGATTGAATTTACTCTTATGGCCTCTTACCATCATTGAGATTGTTTTAATCTATGCGAGTACGAATACACTCTCCTGCTGTATTAATTCCCTATCAAATATAGGGAAAACGTTTAAAGAGTATATATTCATAGTCAATTGCAGCTTCTATAATACGTTATACAAGAAAGTCAATACTGACAGCGACCTTTTCACATCCTGTACCATATTATATAGTATATGGGTTATACAAATAAAACATAGATTTTTTTAAATATAAACTAGGATCTTTTGTTTATTATATCTACCGACTGAAGTGAAGGCAATTAGATGTTTTCTTTAAACGAATTGTCTTTGTCCCAACTAAATAAAGAAAACGCGGCGGAACTGCAGTATGATATTCTAGGTCAAATTAAATCACAGCGTCGTCTCCAAAATAGAACTTCCAGTTATAAATTCCGCCTGAACTGATTTCGCTAAGTGACATAACATTTAAATTGCATAAGAGCCTATACTTAAATAGAACACCGTATTTTGGATGTGATTTTGATAGCAATAATAACGAAAAACAAATTTGATTCAAAGTGAAATAAATATAAACACTTTGTACAGTTTGTATTTTAGATTTTAAAAGAGGCTAATAAGTAAAACTTTTTACAGATGTGCTTTCTTTAATGTAACATAATTCAATGTTAAAAGCATCAACATTCTATTAGTCTGTCTTATTGAACTGGACTAAACTATCTTTTATTATTTTTCTTTTTCAAAAAGCATTACAGCCTCAGTTTAAATTAAGGTCATTTGTAGTTAATAGTGTTATCTGTGCAAAAAATAATTAAAGCCCAACTGTGCAGTATGTTATGGTATAACGTTGAATACCTACCTATGAGAGTGTTAGGTATCGAAATCCCAAACGAACGAAATATCTCTAAAATGTAGAAATTGCGAGAATAAAGTGATCTTGCCAATTTTTTTACATTTTTTAAAGTGTTATTCGCACACTAAGGAATAGGCAAGATCAAGATATATTTAGAAAACTTATAAAAAATTTGAACGCAGCGGGATTTGAACCCGCGCCTCGTGAAAACCGTTCAAGTGCTCTGACCGCTAAGCCATGCGTGCGAACGCAAAATTTTTATACGTTTTCTAAATATGTCTTGATCTTGCCTATTCCTGCCTACCCACATAATGTCGGAGATTAGTGAAAATTAAAAAATGACAACAAACACGCTTTTGTTAACATCTGTTATATATGTATATATATATATATATATATATATATATATATATATATGTATTTTATTACTGTTCAATTTAAAAAAAAAATTACACATGCGTCCGGATCACATGGAGATATTTATATATTCTCAACGCACAAGCCTAATGTACTTTATCTCAGCGTTTTAAATAACTATTAAAAATTTTTATATTCTATTATATATTCTACTATTGTTATAAAAAATCATAAACGGACGATTAAATTTCTCATCAAACTATACATTGAAACGTAACTGAAAAGAGATAGCCGTAGCAATAAATAAAAAGAGTATCCAAGTAAAGAAAGTTAGGACTCGTAGCTAGGCGTTTCAACTTTCCTTATAAAATATTTAAACAAGTTATACGAGGATGCAACAGAAGTAGATACGTCGGTAGTAAATTTTTGAAAATGATACTGACAGATTCTACTTCAGACATAGGGCGTAGGAAATTGTGTAGATAAAATAAACTCTTTGATAATTAAGAAAAAGGGAAAATACAATATTATTGTATAATATTTAACTATTTATATTATTATTATTATTTAAAAAGCTTAACATTTGATTTCATGTACCTATTAACAACCGTCGTAGCGCAGTCGGAACGACATTGCTCGACGATGGCAGTGGGTTCAATCTAACCTTTTTCTTAATGTTAAACTTTTATACATGCGCCCACTAAATATGGCCAACAATTTTCTTCGGATTGATATATACTAAAAGATTAATATATACATTTTTAACTTAAATTACATACCAAGTTGAACAAGCTCGGAGCCGTGTTTGTCAGGTGATGTATGCCAGGGTGTTTTGCAGAAGCTAGCGACGCCGATTCTTAAATCATTCACTTTGTTCGACGTGGCCAGGCTTGTGTCGCTCGTTTCATGGTTTTCTTCTTTGGACTTCTGACGTAATGGGATGGCGCTTATATCGTATCTGCAATAGATAAATATGTTAGGCTTTATTTAAAACTCACCCCCGGGAATATGAAGTGAAAACATATGTATGGTTAAATATAACAATTCCCCCCCCCGAGTGAGCTTAAATCTAAAAACAATAACTTTTACAGGCAAACGTTGTCCTACAGCGAAACGATAGACAATTATGGATATTTTGAATGTATGTAACCATGTTAAAGGCAAAGAATTTCGCTTACATTATCTTTCACTTTAAAATAATAGAAAGGTACTCCAATACTGTATTCCAATAAAGTAATTGTAAACCAAAACGTATAATAATAGTATACATTTCACAATATAAATAATCCTATTTCAAAAAATTATGCCCATAACAAGTTCCATAACGAACGTCCAAAAATCAAAGAACTATTATTTGTTCAAAACGAAAATATTTGCATATTGAAGTTTCCCGCATAGAAAACCACTTAGTTTTCTCCATTCCAGTACTTTTCCACATTACAACAATTATAGACGTTGTATACACAATAAGTAAATATAACCTTCACAAGCATCATGTGAACAGGTAGATATTATAATATATATGGGTTTCGCGATTTTTATACATTTTGAAATGAAACTATTTTTAACCGAATTAATCGCGTATATTTATATTATTGATATTTGAAAAGACATTTTAGAAAACCGACGTTTCGAACACATTACAGTAGTCCGTGGTCACAGGTAGTCTACCTGGTAGACTGACGTGGCATTCTTCTATCAGTTGATACAATTATTATATCTATACGTTAAAAATAGTTTCATTTCAAAAAGTCAGATATTAAACTACTGCACCTCAATGGTGTCGTCATTAATAAGTATTTTTTTTCAATTAGTTACAAAATGTGTGATCATATTTACATATCAGTTGTTTGAAAATACCATAAGCCAAAAGACCATTTGAACCCGTGACTTTTGGGTGGTAAGATTAATAGATTTATTTAATACGTTACATAATTGTATAACCCTAAACAGGAGATCAGAACGATTCTACCCTATCTTCCCCACAAAGCGTAAAAAATTAAAAAAAAAACTCACCTAAACCTTCTAGGATCATTGGAATAGCTCTTCAGTCTTATATCAGTTTGGGTGTCATATAGGCGCATAGCTATCGCCTTTAAACATCCCACGAGTAGATATGCGACGGGTTCGCTTTCAGTGGTTAGGTGCAGCTGTATTCTGCCTGCATGAGACGTTGTACATACAAAGGCCGCTTCGTACTCTGTCGATTCATCTTTGAGAGCGTCATCCTAGGAATAAATATAAGGTTAAGGTTTGTTGGAAATTATAATATAAATATTGTCATTGATGTCAACACTTTTAATTTTAACACGATGAGGAAAGTAAAAAATAAAATAATAAATAAAAGAAAAAAGTTTTTTCGTTAATAACTTAGAATTTTCAATTCGAATGGACAGGGATGGCACTAAATTTAGATAAAGAGCTTCAAGATTTGTAAGAAATCTGCTTTTATTACCACAGAGCACATTATTATCCCAACTTATCACTTTTTCAGCGATTTTTCTTCCTTTGTAATTTACTCTGGAGAAAAACATCGAACCAATGGAGCAAAAGAAGGATTCAATTCAAGGATTCAAAGGTCGCAAATATAGCAAATAGCTATGTAGAATAAAAAAACAAAGTGAACTTACCTGATCGTGTAAAACATCGTGCACGCTATCCAGTGTTGTTAAGAATTCAGTTAAATTAGTTCCTAAACATTTGAATGCCCTTTCCAACCGGAAGTTGTGTGAGAAGGCGGTTATAATTAAATATTCCCCTAGTTTTGCCATAAAATCTTTAGTGCTTACACCTGAAACAAATTGTATCATGAAATAATTATATGCAATATGTTTTTACAATGAAGTGTGAAGCCGCATTTATCATTTATTTATTAATTATAAATGCGTTATTATGGAAAATCACACGTACTATATTAAAATTGTTTCATTTGTACAGAAAAGGTTGTAGTGTAGAAAAAAAACAGTAGTTGCAGAAAAGTATAAAACATACTTGTCAAATTATATGTTTTTCTTTATTATTGCATACTATATGGATATTATTTATTACTAGCTGTGGCCGCGGCTATGTCCGCGAAATAGTAAAAATAGCCCCAGTTATTTCTTATTCAATCAGTGTAAGTCCGGTCAAAATCGATTCAGATGTTCCAGAGATTAGCGGGGAAAACAGACAGACACTCAAACGTTGTAAAAAAAAATATTTTGATATATGCGCCGTGTATACTCACATATATATGTATTTAGTGAAAAGCGGTTATTTTAATATTACCGATAGACACTCCCATTTTATTTATTTGCATATATTTACAGTATTGTCTGCAATTCACTAAGATATTAAGATGTTCTGTCAACAAAAGTTTCCCGGCGATTCAGTTAAAAATTCATTAAACATCTCGTCAATCTTACTTTATATTTTTGCTGACAAGAAAAATATGAATAATGAGGGCGAAAACACAAATCATCTCAAACAAACTGTGAAACCTGAATATTTTACAAACAAAAGGGAAAATCAAATGGCTGATATTTTATAAATTGTTTCAAACAAAGATAACTTTAAATTAATCATTTATTATTTATATTTACAATATAAAATTTCAAAATGTTGCTAACAGAATGAAATGAATCAAAATCCAAAAGTTTTTAGGGAGCTTGTCTTTGTGAAGTGTTTGCATTGTTATCGTGAAAAGAATTGTTTATGTTCTTGAAAAAAGTTTTCAACTCGGAAAATATTCAAATAAGCCCACATCAAAGGTATAAGACGATACATAATTAAATGTCTAAAAACATGAACGAACTAATAAAATTGGGAAAGTTTTAATTGGATTGTATGATGTCAGACTGTTGTTGTCGTATAACAGAAATCTGACTCGTGTTTCAAATCACCAAAGTGAAATGATCAATTCATTTGAACTATTGACGAAAATACTCGAAAATCATCTAAATCGTCATAGTTCGATAAGAATGTATAGTTTGGATAGATTCCAAGAAGCACGGATTCCAAACAATCCTGTGTCCTTTAAATTTTTATTCGTTTTTTAATATTTTTCTTATTTTAAATTTGTAAATAACACTTTAAAAATATATATTAAGATATGGTATGAAATTGAACTAAACAATTTGTTCAATTAATAAAAAAATT